>CAJNIZ010014002.1:0-13457 GCA_905231905.1 Symbiodinium pilosum
GACCCAGACATTTGGGTCTAATATCCGGGTCGGGGGGGAAACCCTCTAGTAGCTGACGGGATTGAAGACCATCATTACTGTGTCTTTGTGGATGCGTGATCTGGTGCATGTAGGATCAGATTTTGGGAGTAGCCTTTAAAACTTAACCCCTAAGCCCCACATGGCCAGCGAGTTCCAGCCCAGGGGCGTGGCACTCGCAGTGCTGCTGGCTGCAACTTGACCTCAATTCTGAGAATGTAGGATTTAGGCTCGAGGGCTTAGGCAAGTTAGTGTTTAAGGTTTAGGGTCTACTTGGACATTGCTTGTCATATCTCCTGATCCTTACATAAAAAGCCAGCTTTTGTTATGGGTCTAAAGCAACTAGTGAAACCTACCTGTACGCCCGCGGCTTGACGGAGATCAGTGGAACTTGCAGCTAAAGGTCTGCAGGAGGTTCTGCGTAGTCTCCACAGGTGATGATGGCAGGATGCCAGTGCTCTGTTATTACATCTTCAAATAAGCATAAGCTTTTTGTTTTGAGGGGCCTCAGCTGCGAGATCTGGGGTTGAAGCTTGCGGTGGGAATGCTTCAGTGTTGAATTTCAGTATAGTCCCTAATCCGTAAAGGGATCATAGCTGTTGGTCGAACTTCGTCTGTGGAGGCTATTCTGGTAGCCTACAGTATGAAGGACTTGGACGAGGCTTCGTGCAGACCAGATGGATGGGCGTTGGTGTGGTATCAGCGCTTGCGAAAGATTCTGGGTGCCTCGGCGGAAGCAAATCTGGAGGAGCCCTGGGTTCCTGACCCGGATACCGTACACCCCTGCAGCGGAGGAGCAGTCCATGTTGTTGGCTATGCGAGAAGAGGATAAACAGCACCAAATGGCATCGGCGGCCCAACAAGCTGACGACTGAACTATATGGCTGAGACGCCACTTGCCACGGGCAAACGAGAGGGTGAGTACTGTATCTTCCGCGGTTGTTGAGTCGGCTGAGGGGACAGTGCTGGGCAGTGCTGGATTTGAGGATCTTGCTTTGTAAACGCAAGCATGAAGGATCCAGTGTCTGACCTATGCTGGTGTTCGAGTATGGACACAAACTGATTTTCCACCTTGCACCGCGTTTGCAGACATAAAAGTCCGTTTCTAAAAACTTAAAGAAAATGAAGCCCTAAATTTCAAATTGGAAGCCATTCCAAACCCGAGCCCGAACTTATTTCGAGTTAGCGATTGTCTCCAACTGCTTCCAAACTTCCGGCCCAGACCGGATGTTTGGCTTCAAGTGCCTGAACTCAGCAATTTGCGAGAGCTCGAGGAAAATGTGAAAACGAGTGTGACATATGTGAAATAAATGCAAAAAACAGCTAGTTTGGTGATTTTGGTGGTTTCAATTGATTTTCTCGGGCTCTTTCAATTATTTTCGCATTTTTTGTCACATCGCGTTTTTGGGATCCATATTACTTTTCACATTTCTTTTCATATCGGTTCCTAGGGCCCAGATTTTTGCTCGGGTTCCTTTTCACGTTTTTGGGAAATTACTGTATTTCGGGTGCTCCTACTTATGCAGGGCAACGGGGATTAGAACGTGGAATGGTGTCTGAGGTTTAAAGACTGAGGAAATATGGCAGCCTGTCCAGTGCACTTTTGAACCATGCTATGCTCCAAAGGCTCCAAAGTGATGTCAGCTGCTTTGTGTGCAGTCAGAGCAAGAAGAAACTTGAACCACAGCGCGAGTGAAACCTGTGTGGTTCAGGGGATTCAGGGACGGTCAGGAGCAGTTCAGGCACAGTTTTCCATGCTGCTGTAGGAATCGGTTCCGGGGTGTTTCCGACCACAAAGGTAAACTGTAAATGGAAATGGCGAGTGCCTGAATAGTTCTGAAACCCCAGTATCTTTGTGATGAAGGCTGCAAAGAATCCTAGGCTACCTGCGTGAAGGAAATCTGTGAGCTCACCCTGAGGGTTCTAGTGCCCTTGATCCTTCCTGAACCCCAAATTGCCTTTGAACAGGGTTCCTCAGCTTTGAGCGTGGCCTGTCGGTCCGCGCACCGGGTGTCTTGGCACAGTTGCCACTCAAATTCGTTTCTTTGCTGATCTCGGGTGACTGCATCACTGTTAAAACTGTATGGGAATCCCCGGGGCTGCAACGCTTTGGAGCCGCGAATATATTTTGAGGTTTGGATGGTGAAGGAACCCTGAAACTGGGGTTTTGGACGGTGGGGATTGTTTCTGGACGGGTTCTACACGGAGAATACAGGTGCTTATCCAGGTAGGACTATGTAGGTTCTGTGGGAGTTGAAGGTCGTTGCTTCAGGCATGTGATGTTACTGTACGGATGCGATGCAGTCAGTTTATAGTGGTTATCAAGGATTCGTGAGAAGCTGTTCTTTCTTCTTCTCGGCGGTCATGTTGGAATGCTGCTCACTGCTCCTGCTCGCAGAATCACAATTTCGAGGCCGCTCTCCTTGTAAGATGGCCTTGAGAAACTGCTCTTATCATGCCCTATAGTTTCGAGGAAATTTTTGGAGGGGAACCGTGAAGAGGCTCCTAAATGGAATGGCACAGAAGAAGGAAGGGCTCCTGTGATAATTTGAAAATTATCCCAGAGCCGAAGGAAGTCGTGCAGCTGCTGCTGCTCAACCAGGCTTCGCCCTACCTAGTGCCCTGTTTGCATTGCTGGGGGTTTAGCGTGTCCTGGGGGGCAGGCTGCGGGCACAGACGGCAGCTCCAGCTGCAAAGGGTGATGGTGACTGCGGTAGAGCGGCTGTATGCGATATGCCGTGCTGCGCCCAAGTACAGTCGCATCTGAGCTAGGTGTCACTTTCAGGTGCTACTACAGTCAAAGTGCGATGACAAGAATACCTCAAACCTTGAGTATTCAGCCCTGCCTGGATTGTTCCATCCCTCTCTCTTTCTCTCCCTTCCTCCAAGGAGCTTTCCAAATCAGCTGGCTTGAACTTCAGGCTTGAATATCGGCTTTTCCAAGATCACTGTTGCCCTTTGGCTAAGTAGCTTCCAAACCCTAAGTTGCTCAATTGCGCCTAGCGCTTGAAACCTGAAGACCCAAAATTGCTGACCTTAAGAACCAAAAAGACTGATTATAGGGTTTACGACCCTAAACCCAAGGTGCCCATTGGCAATGGCAACTTTGACCATCATGTGGGCGATGAGATCTTGGAGATGGTCCTTGGGTTATGAGTTGTTCTCAAAATCATGGGCCTTAAAAGGTGTATATAGGGGAAATGTAGGGTTATATAGGGTATATAGGGATATAGGATTTAGTTTCGGTCTCAATTAGCTGGACCCGCGAATTCCGGGTAAATTCAGGAATACGTGCATAAGTTCCACCGAGCCCCTGAAATTTGCCTTGTCTCAAGACGATGGGCCTTGTGTTGGGATGCCATCGCAGCACCTCCTATACTCAAAATTGGGGTATAGGACTGCGACGCTAAGCCTTCCACATAACCCCTATATAACCCCCCATATAACCATCCCCGAACTATCCCATCCACCTGCAGAGAACGCACTGCTCCCCCAAACCTGGGTGGGTGTAAGGATTGTCTTTCACCCCAAGCCCTGTCGTCCTTCAAATCTCCCTAAAAATCCTGTACAGATACAGGCTTCGAAGCTTGAGCTGCCACGGGAGGAGAGTGAGAGAGAATGTTGGCTATAAATTTCACAAGGCACAATGAACTATGTAATGGGATCGTGAGGCACCTGCACAGCTGCTGTCAACTGTACGAGGCATTTTGGATAAAGATTCCCGAATCTGGAATTCTTTAGAGGGGTGCTTGCAGCTCCGTGTATGTGAAGCAGGTGCGGCAGTATCGGAAGTTGTCGACGCATCGCGGCAACTTCGTTCTGAGCTCAAGCTGAGGCGCTTAATGTCATTTCAATGTCACTGAAACAAAAGCCATGCAGCACTGGCAGCAGCAAGTAACCATGATCCGAATGACGTTGGTTCCTTTATCACAACATCAAAGATAAGATTGCTCAGCCGAATTTAGAAGGGCATATTCAGTTTATGATGTGGGCTTTTGTGCTATCTCACGTCACAGCTTTTGAAGACTCAGCCGAGTCTTCAGGCCTTTTCACCCAGCTGAGCGTAGCGTAGGAACGAGTTCTCACTTTTCACTACAGTGGTCTTTGGCGCGTGCAATCTCACAAGGGGCAGCGCCGTTATCAGCAGACGCATTCTAGCGACAACGGATCAAGTGCCTGCTGAAAGAACCTTGCATCCTTGATGCCTTGTATGCCCTGACCCTGCTACTCCGGATTGCTTGGCTGAAGCACAGGAGGACGCAAACCTTGCTCACTTGAGGCATCTGCGTCTCCGAAGGCACCTGGGCTCTCAGGCCCCGAAGACATGACCATCTCTCGGGATGCTGCTGGCTGTCGACAAGATCAAACATCAGACACGACTGCTCCGGCATGATACCACTATGAATAAATCCCAGGCCCATGTGCTGCAAACCAATATGGCTGAGGGTCCAATCATCAAGAAGCTCCACTGCCCATGCTGCTGCTACTACCACCGTGACACTCACAACGAGATAAGCCGTAACGGTAAGAGTAAGAGTCATTATGTGAACTATCTGCAACGCATGACATCCCTCACGGGAACACGAAGAGTAGCAATCATCAAGAACCCAGCAGGTGGCGCGACATCTTCGACTGATGAGTTCACGGTTCGCCTGCTTGCTTTCCCATGCCTGCTGCTGTCAATCCACGTGTCCACGTGACGGTGTGCTGAAATGGCAAGGAGGCTAAACTCCCCCAGCACTAGCAGGATCCCCCATCACTATGCATAGAAGCAGCACCCCTTGCTTTCAATTATACTACTATACGGTCACCTGTTTCCAGCAGACAACGACTTCAGAAATTTCAGGACGCAAGTGGGACGCACTTCTCCTGCGCAAGCAGCACTGATGACCGTTTGTGCCAAGAATTTCATTCGGCTCAGATTCCGGCGCAGAAGCACAGTTTTTTGGGGGAGCTAAGTTGGCCACCTGAAAATATGTGAAAAAGTTTTTCCAGGACCAAGAATCAAGGTTTGAAGACCCTCCAGAAAGCATTTTTCCGGTCGGGGCTGTTCAATAATGACTTGCATTGCATGCCATGGAGCCGCTGGCGTTCAGCATTGGAGGGGCTGCTTGCAGGACCGTACAGGGGTACAGCGCCCTCATTAGCCAGCTGCTTTGTATGTTTCTAATTTGTTCAGCAAGCTCCTCCCCTCACTACCCTGCATGAACAGAAGTGATCGACAGTGACGGCATGTGGTGCTTCACAGGCAACTTTCTCTCCCAGCATCCTGCTGCCGGAAGTTACAGACGCCACGGCAAGCAGTGCCAGTACAGGAGAGGCAAGGGAACTCAAGCCTGCAACTCTCGTAACATGCGTGCTTGCGCCACAAATGTTTTCTTCACATTTCTTCAGGTATGGATTTGTTGCTTACAGGCACAAGCCAGGCACACACCTTGACCCAGAGTGCATGAGTCCTCTGGCCGAGTCGCATACTTTCAGTGTGCTTGCTTTACAAAACTTGCATCGTGTTCAAGACTGATAGGTGGACCTTGCAGGGTATCCGAAGCTCAAGACGCAATTGTGGCACCGTGAAGCGCCAGGAGAGAGGCGGGAGGAACTCCGGACCGGGACCGCTGGAGGCACTCGAAGGGGAACATGAGACGGATTTGCCAGGTCTGTACCCAGTTGTGGAGGTGTAAGACGGCTCTTTGAGAAAGGTCCGCATGCAGACGCCCATAGAACGCTTAACTGTTTCTCTGTGATGCCCGTTGATATTTGTACATCCCTTCGCTATTGGAGTCTGCAGTGAACGCAATATGAAACTCGGGCGGTCAGGCTGCCGCTGCTGCTCTGGCGGCTTCTGCTGCTGAGCTCAAAGCACAGATCAGTTTTTTGGGGGATATGTAAGAGCTAGGATGGCAATGAAGCTGCAAGAGTGCTCGCTTAACCTTTGCCCTGCAGGGCTTAGTGTTGCGCAGTTTCGTGTGGACATGTGCAGGTTGGCCGTCTTGTCCACGTAGTCTGTACGTTCTATGTTCTATACGATCAACATGGCAGATCCTGCGTGGAAATCTGTAAAGCCCAGGGCTACCGCGTAGCGTAGTGGCATAAGTGACTGGATGTCGACAAATTCCGGATCCTTCCGGAGTTCCTACCAGATCCTACCAAAAAGCGCTTGCTCAGCTTTTCTAGCATGGCGGCGTTTGTTGATGCCTGCATGCTGGGGTACAGCCTTAGAGATCCTCCTTTTGCAAATGCAACTTCATGCATCATGCAGTGCTGCCCTCTAGGATCACGAAACTTCTACAAGTATTGCAACCTCCACCTGGAACCCTCAGAAGCTCAAAACGTAGGCATGTGCCTATGCACTCCCCGTCCTCTATAACAAATGGAATATGGGTGGTTGTCAAAATTATAGTCCCTTTTTGGATCCCTATTATAATATGGCACCTAATATTTAGGGTACCCAAAAAGAGATCATAATTTTGACAACCACCCATATCTTTTTGGATATTTGGGGGAGCGCTGGAGCTGGTGGCTGTCATTGTTAGGGGGAAATGATCAAAGATACGTATGGGGCGTTGTCAAAATGTAGCCCCTTTTGTCTATCCCAAGAATCAGGTGCTGCATTGTACTAGGGACCATAAAAAGGATCCATCTACTATATGATAAGAGGGTTTTGGTGCCCCCAAATTAGGACACCATTATTATCATGTGATTTCCATCCTCTTGCCTTTGATTCTCCATAATAGGAGAATATCCCCAGACCCTAAATAGCCCTATCAGATTCCAGTTTCCATTTAGTTTTCCGCTTGATTCTACATTATTGGATTCTTATTGTTGGGTACTGCCCCCCACCCCATTATTAACACTTAGAAAACAGGAATAATATAGCTATATAGAGCCTTGAATATGACCCCGATTATAGGCTGTCAACGGGTGGGAGATTGCTTAATACGACCCCTGTTATAGACTGTTAATGGGTGGGGGCAGTACCCAATATTATTGCCACATGGTAATTGTCCAATATAATAGTCCCCCAAGGTATTCTAATCCTGATTGTAGGGAGCCCCAAACCCCCTAATTTCGGGAAACCCTCTACCCGAAAACCCTTAAACAGAGCTTCTGTTTTCTTTTCCGTGTTATATATATACATATATATATATATGGAGGAGGGTAGGTGGCCTGGCATCCTGAGGTTGCTTTCTTCCGTTCCGCGGCCACGCGCCCCACGCCGCGGCCGAGCCGTATGCGGCCGAGAGGCGCCGCGAGCTGAATCATCTAGACCTCACAAGTTTTTACAACAGGATAATGCTTGCAATGCAAAAATGGGGCTATGCATGATTGGCTGTCGTACTTCGTCGACGATTGAATGCAGAGTGCACCGGAAAGAATTGAGAACATGGCTGCCAGTCCGTGTGCTGCTTTCAACAACGTGGTTGTGGTGATATACCTTGACCAGCCCCACCAGCAAGATACATGTACCGCCTTCTCCAAGGCCTTGATTTCATATGCGGTCACTTCCTTGCAGCCCCTTAGTGGAAGTGTAACCCTACCTCACATAAACTTTCCATGGCCTCCGTTGGAAAAAAACTTGTTCTGACGTACCAATACAGTTGTCCTGCCAAGTTATTTTTTTGACTTCTCTCACAGTGCAGCTCTTTTACAGATTCCCTCCCTCCTTGATAGTTCTTTGATCTCGCATGTAAACTTCTATTCACATCATACTTGATGAATGCATCTTCCCCTCGGGCGAGGGATTGGCAATCAGCTGGGCACCCTGAATTCACGCTCGCTAAACTAGCAGCCACATCACGCGCTTGCGGCAGATGCTAGTGTAAAGGGGTCTCCACACCATTTGCTGTTTCTTATGCTGCGAATTTCCATGGCAACCATGGTATTCTGATGGAAGTACCCCTACAAACGTCAGCTTCACAATTTGGATAAGCTCCGCTGAAGCCCTAGAAGTTTGATGACAGTAACCCGCAAAGTTTTTTCTCTTTCACATCTTAGCTTTGCTCGCTTTATCAGGGTTTATATTAATCGAACCCAAAAGGTTAGCTTAGTTTGTTTATAGTATGTGCATATAATGTGCGTGTGTATGCCTGCGTGCGCGCAGGTAATCTTCAATCCCTACATCCCTGTATACTCTTCCATCCTCTGTGAGAAACTCATTACAGTATTGCACTGCAAAACGAAACGTGGGCCCTGACAACGTACCTTTCTGCTCCCTAAATCCATTATAATGCGTGTCCCTACAGTGGGGTTCTTGTATAATACGGGTCCGCGCATTTTTTGTATATCTTTAGTGCATGTACAGGTGCAGCATTAAGAGCTTCTCCCACATGTTAAACTTATTGTCATGGCTTCTTGTCATGTTTTTTCTGCCAATATAACCAGCCCTTCAAAACCAACCTACTGACATGAACGTGTACGTGGGCAGGTACATCTGGGCTTGAAGTACTCACCTGCATGCTGATGTTGGAGGAATTCAGAGTTCAGAGTTCATCGCTGAGTGATAGCTGGACACTAAGCACATCTCGGAAAGGGGTCATGGCGTGCCGTGCTCGTCGCATCCAGCTCGCTGCTTGCTAAAGCAATCGTACTTCCAGAATTCAAGCTTCAAGTGTTGACTCGCGCAGGCTTCCTCCTTTTGTTGAGGGACCTCACCGGGCGGCTTGGCCGATGAGCGCAATTCGAGCCAGCTAATTTTTGCCAAGTTGGCCTCCGCGTGCAAGAGGCCGTGTTAGTGTAAGACACTGCATGGCAGTCAATGTGCCTAGGCCGCTGGTCCTCAGCGGTGCAAGCTTCGTGCCGACCTCGTTGTCTGTTTGATGGGTCATATCCGGTGTGATAGGCATAGAAGTGCACAGATCTTTCCGCATCAGGGTGCGGAGTACTACGTTTCCGTGCAGCATGTCGTAGGGCTTGTTGCAGAAAGCAGGTGCTGGCTACCAATCTGCCTCGTCTCGTGGTGGCGACAAGCATAGCTGCCTCTCGGCCAGTCAAGCCATGAAATTCGCCCCTGAGCAACGCATTCCGCGAATTGTGTTGTCACTTCTCGGGGGATTACAAATCAGCCTGAGGTGTTCGTGTTTGCAGCTACTCATCCTCGAAGTAGACAGCGCGAAGATGCCGCAGCAGCTTGGCCCGGAACGCTATCAGATCAGATATCATATGATATCATCACACACTTTGTAGTTTGTTGGTGGAAGAAGATGAGGAGAGCAAATTATTTGTGCAGCGGCAGCAGAAGCGTGGGTTGGGGCTGGGTCATTCAAGAATTCTAGTGGGGGAGCCCCTTCACCTTGTGAACCAGCTTCAAACAGCTTGCCATTCTTATGGCAGGTTCAAGCAGCACCAGGTGGAGATGCTGCCGAAACTTCAGCCAGTCGCAACCTTATTCACAACTCTAACGGGGCATCCATTCCCTGGCGTCCTGCTGAGAAACTCACCTTTGTGCCCCTTGATTTTAGGGCTGGTGAGTATGCCATGCGAGAAAATCCAACTACATTGTCTGCCTGAACCTACAGAGGTGGCTCCAATGGCGACTTTGCAGAAGTCTCCTTGCTCAACACTGCCGTGCAGGAGCTGCGGATCAACGACTTTCAAAGCTTTGAATACAAACAACAACACTGACCTTGATTTGATCCAGGCTTTGTGTAGCATAGTGCAAATCAAGAGCATGGCAAACACCAAAGTATGAAGTCGGCTGAAGCGTTGGCTCAAAAAGTCAGTTTCTACACAGACGGGGCCTTTTGCATGGCTGTGCCATGAACCGAATGCATCCATTTGCTATGTTTGGCTCGCTGCTGCTCTTCACGCTGCTAGGCGGAGTCAGTGCTCAGATTCCGGAGGCCACACTCCTGGAAAATCATGAGAAAGGTGAGATTCGTCTCGCCGAGGTTCGCCGCTATGTGCTGCGATCCAGGAATGCCCGTCTGGGTCTCTTCGTCCAGATTGGGCATCACGACTGGGCTTCCCAGATCTCTCACTGCCTTGAGGAGGTGCTCTCAGCGACAGACGAGCCGACTGGAGTCCACCTGAATTTCGTCAACGGCACGGCTCCCTCCGATGATGAGGTGGAGGAGCTGCTCGGCTATGTGCAGGGCAAGCACAGCAAGGCCAACATTTTTGTGACGAACTCTGCAGGTGCCGCTGCAGACATGCCTCAGTTCCTCATGCAGTTGGATTCCGCCACCCGGGGAGGAGTGGACTACGACATTGTCCTGAAGCTCCGTGTGTCGCCTAAAGATGACGTCCAGCAGCTGGCTTCTCAGTCGCTTTGCGGCTCCCGCTTCCAAGTGCGCTCTGTGCTGAACGCCTTTGCCACGCAGCCTTCGCTGGACCTGATTGCCCCGGCAGGAACCATTATCGATCGCAAGATGAGCGCCAAGCACCTGGCACCGCCTGTCTTCAGCAAGATCCTCGGCAATCGCACCTGGGCAGGACCCAGCGCTAGCAGCGCCAAAGGCGTCCGGTCGCTTCTGCTCATGAACACTGGCAACGTGGGTCTCCACGAAGCAGAGGACCTGACCACCTACGTTGCCGGGGGCAGCTTCTGGCTCCGACGCCAGGCCGAGCCCGTGAAGACCGCGGTCTCAGCTATCCCTCGCCTAGCTCCCCTGATTCAGCAGCACAACGACGAAGCTCGTGCCCTGGAACATGCTCTCGAGTGCTTTGTTACCACAGCTCTTCGTCTTCGAGGCCGAAGCCTGGCCACCATGCCCACGGCCCCCAAGGTCATTGCCATGTACTACCCGCAGTTCCACAAAGTGCCGGAGCTTGAGAAGTTCTTTGGAGATGGCTACACAGACTGGAAGGCCCTGCAGGACTTCAAAGGTCAGGGACTCCGAAAGCCTTTGAGCGAGGAGCGTGGAGGACTGGGCTTCTATGACCTCATGAAGCGTCAGGTTCGCGGCCATCAGGCGAATTTAGCCAAGACTCATGGAGTCCACGGCTTCTCCTACTACCACTACTGGTTCAACGGCGAGGGCGGACACAACAAGAGCGTCATGTGGAAGGTGCCCTACCAGGTGCTCCATGACGGTCAGCCCAATTTGCCTTATTTCCTCACCTGGGCCAATGAGCCCTGGACCAAACGCTTCACCGGCAATGCTGGCGAGGATGTGCTCATCGCGCAGACGTACGGTCAGCGCGAGCAGTGGGAGGAGCACTTTGAGCATTTGGTGCAGTACTTCAAGGATCATCGCTACATGAAGATCGACAACAAGCCCATCTTTGCCATCCTGCGCCCACAGCTCCTTGAGGGGAAACTGGAGCCCATGCTCAAGCTCTGGCGTAGCCTGGCCGTGCAGAAGGGGTTCCCTGGCCTCTACATCATTTCCTCCGTGGGCCGTCGTTTCTACGAGGAGCACAACTACAAGGCGGAGCTCTTGGACGGTGCCTTCCATAATTCCGCAAACTGCCGGGATCTCTGCGGCGGTGTGGCTTCCAATCGCGACCTTTTCCTGGTGAAGGAACCGCATCAGTACTGGGGTGCCACTACTGGCTTCGACGGGCGTGTGCACGGCAACGGCGGGGCTATGAAAGTCACGCCCAAGGATTTCCAGCACGCCCTCGTTCAGTCGTTTGCCAACATGACGGCCATGCCACAGCGCCATCTTCCTGAGAACCTGTTCTTCGTTGGCTCCTGGAACCACTGGGCGGAGCAGCACACGCTCGAGCCTGATGACACCTACGTCTTCGGCTACCTGTCAGCACTGCGCAATGCCTTGGAGCACGTGCAGCCCAAGAAGCTGGAGGCCCTGAAGACAGGCTCTACCACTCATGAGAGCGTCTGAGCACACGCAGACATTGCACATGCAGTAGTTGTCACGACGTCCTCCGGAAGTCGGATTACTCTTTTGTCTCTTGGACTGCGACAATCCCAAAGATGGACAGGCAACCTGATAGTTTCGCCTCGCACTAGAAACAGCCCACACAACTACCAGAGGCCCATCGCTGTCCAGAGACGGCCAACAGTTTTGAGGTCCAAACTTCAGCGGCGAGAGGGCCAAAGTGGTCTCTCGTCACCAGTTGGACCAGCACGGCGGTGTTAGGTTGCTTTGCAAGACGTTTCCTATGGACACCTGAACGTGTGTTTCATGCCAGCTTACCCGGATCTCTTTAAACTGGAAGCACCGCTTTGCAAACGTTTTCCCAACCGCGGAGGCAGCAGCTTTCCCAAGGAATCCTGCTTCCGAAGCCACTTCCGTTTTTGCAGGCGCAGGGACTAGCCTTGGCTTTTCAACCGAAAGCATCTGCAGGAAGCGGCTGATGCCTGCTGAGAGAGGGGCTTCATTCAGCATAACGTTAATTATTGCATGTGTTGGTTGTTGTTATGGATGTTGATTATGGATGTCGTGGTAAGGTGATTGAGCCCTCTCATAGATAGGAGCTGGCTGAGGAGTGAGGGTAGCATGTCGCAAAACTGAGCGGTTGTTGCTCCGAAGCTAGCCGACTGTGCTGGAACTCCTAGTTCTAGAGATGCAAAGCAGCCTGAGCACTGAACTTGTAGAAGTATAGATTCGAGAAGTACCTATATGCTTGGAGCGGCTGACAGGGATAGAGTTGAAGATGATCCTTCTTAGTTCTCCGAAGTCAAGATGATGCTTCCAAACTTGGGCTAGGAGATGTGGCCTGAGATCACGAGTTTCATCCGGACGGTGTTGAAGGAGACGGTCGAGGAGCTGCAATTGCAAGCGTGCCAGCCAATGCCATAGTGCTTGAAAGGAGAAATCCACGGGCTTATAATTAGAGAGTATTGGGGGGGTCGCCGGGGATCCTGAAGGGGTGTGTTGACAAATGCTAGCGAGGTTACTCTGGGCATGTTCTGTCAAATTGAGATGGCCTTCTTTGAGGGCATATGGTTCAGTTATAAAGGGCACGCAGGGACGTGTTCAACGTATTCCGAGCAATCAACCATGCGCTCCTAACCTGCCATACTTAATATTAGAGAGTCGAAGTGGACCAAGTTGCTCCAATGCTTCCAGTGCCTCGGTTGGGAGACTATGCTTCTAATGAATATTATAGTAGTTTCCATTTTTTATGGTTGGAGGGTTGCAGAGCCAATTTTTCGCCAATTTTATTTTGAATGGAATTTTGTGCCACTCCGACGATTCATGTTTTTTGGAGGCCTTCGCGTACCGTCGGGTCCAATTTTTTGCGCTCCTATTCCTCCAGCCCCATCCATGTCAGAGCCCGCTAGTCTTCCACGTGACTACTGACCATGTGCATTGTTTGAGGCGCCCATGCCCAGCTATTTCGGTTAAGGATCAGATTCCAAAGCCTTGTTTCAAAGCTTGCCGTGGAAACTCATCGTGCCATGTCCGGAAGGGCACGCAGCCAAAGAGTCGATTAATCGGGGCAGGCAAATTTGGGTGTGCTGCCCGGTTTTCACCACGTCTAACGACAGTGCTAATTTTGTTGACAATTTTGCCGCCAATTTTCGGCTA
>CAJNIZ010014002.1:13557-52878 GCA_905231905.1 Symbiodinium pilosum
CCTAAACCCTAAACCCATTTGTCAGGCCTAGGCTTCGGCCGCATCTCCTTCGGGGACTCAGCCTTAAAGGTAGAGGAGCTCCTCAGAAGCAGGCAGCCTCGTTTGTCAAGCAGTGTGCAAGTGTGGATAAGGCTGGGCTTCCAGAAATTAGAGTTTCTTTTTAGGGGGGACGGGGGGGGGGTGCATTGTATAAGGGTTGAAGTATTTGGGGATCTATATTGGCCCGTTTTGTTGGAAACTGCAGTAGCACAAATCACCTGTTCTTCTATGGCAATAGCTGCAACAACAATAGCATCTAGGGCTCAC
The DNA here is from genome assembly GCA_905231905.1 of Symbiodinium pilosum. Lineage (NCBI taxonomy): Eukaryota > Dinophyceae > Suessiales > Symbiodiniaceae > Symbiodinium > Symbiodinium pilosum. The sequence goes on from CAJNIZ010014002.1 coordinate 13,864, forward strand.
GAACCAAGGCTGAACGTGGAGCGGACAACGCAGACGTCGCACAAGAATGGTGAAGTGCGCAGCTTCAAAGTTTCTCGCCCTTGTTGCTGTCCCTTATGTAGCTGTACGGAGAGAAGAGCTTCTAGCATGCTCTCACCATAATGTCCCTCGAAAAGCCATGAAGATGCTTGAGACCAAGAAGGCACTGGGAACTCAGAGCAAACCTGATGGATAAACCCAAGCCAGAGCAGCGAACTTCAGGTGTCGAGCCTGGTAGCTTGGGATGCAGATGTGGATGTGGCTCTGACAGCGCCGACCGCTGTAGCTTGGGCCTGTTGGTTCTTACAGGTTGGCCACTTTTCTTTCTGTATTTGAATATCTACCCTATAATCCCTACATAACTATATAACCCCTATAATCCCTGTAGTTTCCATTTTCTTTCCCATGATTATAATTACCATTATTATTAAGCAAACTCTGCTGAACAAGTTGCTGGCCTCAAGGTGCTCTCGGCTGAGCACGTGCTCGTAAACGGCCGTTTGGATGTTTGCCTGCAACACATACTGCCCAGGCGCTTCTGTTGCGAGAGTTTAGCCAAGTCTAGCCAGCTTGCTGAAGTTTCAGCAGGAGACCTGTTTACGTCATTTTGCTGCTGTTGTGCACAGGGGTCTCAGGGATTCAATCTGTTTGCGTAATAATCCCTATTAAATACCCCAATGTACTATGGTAGTTTCCATTTTCTTTTCCACTATCCCTATATAACCCCAATATGCTACAGTCGTTTCCATTTTCTGTTCCACTATCCCTATACAAACCCAACCCTAAATCCTAAACCCTAAACCCTATATAACCCCATTATAGTCGTTTCCGTTTTCTTTTCCATTCTCCCTATATAACCCAAATAAACCGTAAGTAATCTGTTCCGAAGGCCGCCGTTTTTCACGGGCATCACTTTCTACTTTGCGGAGCTTCCCAAGGTGACTTGGGTAAATGCGAATGCAAAAACCCTCACTCATTACAGTATATATAGGGATAATGAAAAATGGAAGCTACTATAGCATATTGGGGTTATATAGAGCAAATGGACAAGATCATGGAAACTACCACAGTAGAATCACCAGCATGTGTAACAGCATGCTCGTTTCCACAATTAGAAGATGCAGCCAGCTTGGACAGCTGGATTGACTGTCAAGGTGGCTTTGACGCTGGAGGGCACGGTCATGGGCCTGCGTGCTCCTTGCTTCCTTGATTCATCTAGCCAAAGTCAGCTGCCGAGCCTTCAATCAGCTGAGCCTCAGAGTAGGCGTGAATCTAGCCAGTACTGACTAAGTAGCAAAACTTTTCAGGGAAGCTGAAAGTCAATGAAGGCCACCCTGTTCAGATCCAACCTTCAGCCTTCTCAGCCTTCTCCGTTTGCAAGCATTCATTGTTACAGACATTTCCGCCAAAATCTACGAGGCGGTCAACACCAAGTTTTGAGGCATCTGGAAGGCTGCAAACTTAGGTGTCGCTAGCCTGGCTGGAAAAACTGTTGGCTGACATCATTCAGCGCCTTGACAACTCGCGGGTCATAATGCTTGCTACGGGACTTCAAGGCTGGAGAAACATAAGTGATTACCGACAGCGCAGACCACGGCAGAGCTGCACAGCATGACAGCTGAGCTGGTGAACGTAATTGGGGAAGCTCGAGAGGAAGTGGGAGGCTAACACCAGGCATGCAGTCGTGTGACTTCTCAACAAGTCTAGATTTATTTGCGGGTGCATCTTCCTTGGCCAGGGCAGACATGACCACATCGTATTTTGGGGCCATCCATGCGGATCCTTTGTGAAGTCCTGCTTGTTTGGCACCAGACCTGTTCAAGCAAGGAAGCAGTTGGCAGAGCAGATTGTGCTGCCCACTGTGGCCACAGCATCTCGGTGAAGACAAGTTCTATGACAAGGGCGCTTGTCATATTCTGCCATGACGGAATCAGCTTGGGGTCAGTGAGGTGTTGCTTGACATCACCAATGAGGATGCCTGGTTCGAAGCTGGCTCCCTGGACTGCGTATTCAGGGCTCCGAATTTGCGGTGAATGCAGAACTGGCAACAACCGCACAGCATTGGGTACAGTACTGCTTCTCGCAAACAGCTTTACATTAGCCTGCCGCGAGGTAACGTACTAAGGGTGCGGCTACAGCAGCAGACAGAACCCAGCAACTCAGTACTTCGCACACCGTGTCACACCGAGGTTGCAGAGATACTCCGGGCTTAATGCAATACTCATCAAATTCCAAGGTCTCAATACATAAGCACCCAACAAACTTGAGCCCATGACGCAAACACAGCTTTCACTGCCACGTTGCCCAACATCCAAAATCAGCTCGCTGCACTGGGCCTTTCACAGGTGGTGTGGTCCCGGAGGGTGTGCTCACAGTTTGCGTTCACAGCGCCAAGGGTCTGGCGGCGAAGGTCCCTTGTCTCGTGTCACTCTTTTTTCTCTGGGGCTTCTCGGATTCTATGAGCTGCGTTCTAGGACTGGAGACTTTTGGATGGAGGAGGCGGCAGTTCGATTTTATGCTGGGATATTCAGGTGGCAACTACAAGCTAAGTTCTTCTAAACGGAACTTACATGATCTCATTATTCCATCTTAAATTGGGACTGTGTCGATAACCATTTGGAATCTCCAGTTCCAAGTACATGAGGGCAGACAAAACTGTTTGCTTCTTCCTTTGGGCGCAAAAGTGTTGGGTCGTTTTTCCAGGATGCTCTGAAATGCTCACGCGTAAACCATAGTTTCGCGTATTACGTGGCTAGCATAGCCACTATACTGGCCTTAGGCGGCAGCACAAGAGTACCCCGGGCGGTAAGGACATGGCGCTGCCATTCGGCTTGTCAAGGCCAAGTACCTCGGTCGGCAAGCAGACCTTGGGCACCCGGTGGTGGCAGAGAGGCAGGCTAAGGAGCTACAAAGAGATGGGATTGCGCATGTGATAGCATATCTTGAATGCGCGCCTACACATTGTGCGTCGTGCGTATGTATACAGCTATTTTGTGAGAAGCGATGTGCATGTACACCCACTCAGTGCAAATCATTGCCAGGTGCTACGATGAGGTAATTAAAGACAGCCAGAATCACCCCCTCCATATGGCCCCACCTGCCTACGAACGTCAAACGTCTTGACGTTTATCAGCCCTGTATGCTGGTAGTATGTCCGTAGATCAGATTCGACCACAGAATTTGCTGCCTACAACACGAGGCTCAGATCCCTACTGCTTGGTGGCCGTTGGTGGCAAGCCTTTTCGCACTTGGGACCATGTAAGGTTGAGCTTAAGGTTCGTAGTCAAAGCGAGGTCTTTATGATCTTTCTGTAGCTGCAAAATGTATGCGAGAACCGTCTCAGCCTGCGTGAGAGGCCTGTCTGTGATGGACAGGCCATGTGTCCAGGCCTGTCACCACTCCAATAGCACCGAAGACCATGCTGCTCCACTGAGAGTGTCGAAATGGATGCTTAGCATCTGTGGCTCAGGTACGCCCACTCGCCCTCAGAATCTCAATCCTCAGTGGAGTGAGGCCGAAGCTCAGCAGAAGAAGGTAGAGCAAATCATGTTCGGCTTGGAGAGGTTAGCAGATTGCAAAGTAACAAGCAAATTCAGGCAAGATGCACGCAAATGCTGAGGAAGGAACCCATCAGTTCTTGATCTACTCTCTCTCTGAGCAGCTCCTAACCGTGGATATGTATGATGAGAATCCGTACATCGAGGACAGCCTGTAAGACTTCAGAGGCGAAAGCTGGGATTCTTTCAACGCGTCCAGTTTGGGGCATCGCAGCCAATGCATGAGTAAGCAATCTCGGCAACATGTTTAAAGTCACCATGGCGACCCTGCAGGACACTTTTCTTGGCCACTCACTTGCAATGGTTTCAACTGTCTGCCATCACGCGACGTGAAGAACCTTCACAATGTACGCAAACAAATGTGGCAGAACATGATGTAGCTTCATGATGTTTGTCGGGTTGCCAACCAGCTCGCTGCTTAGGCTCAATATCTTCTACTGCCTCCGATGTCACGCAGGCTCCACGACTTGCACTTACTCCGCGTTTGTGCTCCATGCAACCCCCACGGCATGGGGACACTGTTGCAGCTTTTCAAGCCAAGCATGAGATGCATGTGGGACCGAAGGCAAGCCAGGGAGATGAAGTAGGATGTTATATATACCGGAGATTCTACCGCCTGTTACGGCTTGCAACCTTGAGTTGGCGACCTTTTGTAAGCTTCGTTGCCATCATCACCTTCTGTGCTTCAGAAGATGAAAGTAGCTACCAAAAACACATCATGTAAGCATTCACTTGGGGCAGACAGATGCGTGAATGCGCACCAGCAGCATCATCACCAAGAAGTCCGCTACGCTGGCAGCTCTTCGCTGCGTCTTCCTGTGCTGTTTTCTGTCGTGCGTGACCCTTGAGGGGAAAACCAAACTTCTGCCTTTCGCTCACCCCATGTCGAAAGCACCGGGCAGTCCGGTAGCCAGGACCGGCTTTTGCGGAGCAAAGATGACAAGTGTGGTAGCACGCATGTCGAAGTTGCAGTCTTTTACAATGCCTTTGGCTTTACAGGGCCCCATTGCCCAACTAACATCAACTAGCTTGAGTCGAACCCATGTGTTCCTAGTCTAGATTGGCTGTACCAAAAGCCTTTTACTACATTCTAGAGATCTAGAGCCTATAGACATCTCATGTCTGTGCGGCTCGCATGTAGTCCCGAAATTGTCCATTAGCTCTCTGAGTAACCCTACATGACCCCAGGAATCCTGCTCTTTGGACCTAATAGGGGAAGACAAGCCTGCACTCCTGCCTTTCTGGCTTGTCAGTGTTTTTATGAAATCACCTCTTGCAGAAGCCCTCCTACAACTCTTGATTTGCACGTGAAAGCTTACACCCTCTACAAGATAGTATGCCCCCGATGGGTAGTCTTCAATTTCCTCCCCCAACAAAAGTACTTTATGTGCTCTGTACAGGAAGTTGTACCAAAAAAAGCCTGCAGTTTTGTGAGTAGATCCCGCGTTACCCACCATAAGAGCCAATTCTCCGGGATCGTCAGGACCTTCCATCGCCGCCCCCTTCCGGAGCCCGCCATTGCTTTTTCGTCCTCCCGGGGCCAGGTGGCCGGGCTTACGCTTAGGGTTGGTGGTTTTGGGGTTTTGGGGTTGGGGGTATAGCAAATTCAAGTGTGTGGGAGTTCTTTCGAGGAAGGGTGGGTCCTTTGCTGCTGCAATAGTTTGCAGCTTTGTCTCGGGGGTATATTGTCAGAGTTGCACGACTATGTTCCTGCTATGTTCCCCTGGATGGTGTTGAAGGCTGATTGGCTCTTGATTGGAATTCGCAAGTCTGCCACACTCGACATTGTTTGACTTTTTTTTCTTGCCGGTCAGCCTTCGTAAATAGTAGTCTCCATTTTCTGTTACATTCCTATGTATCCCCATCTACCACAGTACATCCCCTGTATTCAGAACTCCCTGAACCCTAAATCCTTAACCCTTTACTTCGACGTGGCCACGCTGATTGCAGTACGTTATCGTGCCTGAGAACAACAGCAGTTCTGCAAGCTCCATGGTTAGTATATAGGGGCTTTATACAAGATGATCCGGTGTGTATGGGATTCTCTAAGAAAAGCACTTCGCGCCAGGCTCTGTTTGCAGAAGCCCTTGCTGCAGGACGAGAACCGGGAGTTTTCCAAAATGTTCTCTTTTTTTTGAAGTCCTTACTGGAGACATCCTGTTGTGTTCCTCATATAGCGCCAAGATCCCTAAGGAGTCCCCACTCTGAGAAACCCTCAAGTGGGCTGCGCCTTAGGGGCCCGGCCATTGTTGAGACATGGCCTCAGACAGGGCCAATGATATTAAGGTAGAAGCCCCATAAGTACAGGTCTTGCAAAGCCCTCCCCACCCTTCAACCCTAATCAGACGGCCAGGCCCAGAACCACGAAATCCTTTCCCCTACAGTAGCCTACTGTCCCTAATCCCTGAGGAAGTATGAGCTGCTTCTTCCGCCTCATTGAGCAGTTCCACACACAAGCAGAACCTGCCTACTGCGGTCTTGGCCGGGGAGCCAAAAATGATCAGGAAGTAACAGACAATGTACACACGCTGAAGTATAAGTTTGATTTAACCCAGCAAAACACTACCTCTTGTGGTATTATGATTTCCCAAACCCTAGCATACTTGTACAGGGAACATTCGAACATGAACGTTATAAACAACCCTGGGTGGGTAATGAAAATGCAGTCTCCGCAAGACAGCGACTGTCATTAGCATCTTCTGCCGGCGCAGTGACAGACTTTTAACCAGGGAAGGTTTGGGTAATGATCGTTCGTTCATGCTGCGTGTTGCGGTGAAGCCAGATGATGACGGCAATGCTAGTGGCCCGGAGAGTGCTGCAGGCACGCTGGCGATGGTTTTGAATGCCCTGGGCGTGGACCCGGGGCGCTTGTGGAAGGGGCCCTGGAGATGGTTCAGCTTCTTTGCAGCCAGCAGGATGTAGGGGTGGCAAGGTTCAGGATATTTTGGACTTAGAGGGTCAAGCTTTTCAGTCACGGGCAGCTTCACGACCAGGCACCTTATCCAGGCCAAGGTGATGCGATGCTGCTTATGGGTCGCAAGGATGGTTGGGCGGGAGAAGGCGGTGACACCATGTGGGTCCCAATCTGACATTTGACTTCGGCACCTAGTTGCGTCTTGCTATATGTGTTTGCACACACGGTGCTCGGTGCTCTCTGCGCTTCTTTTCCAAACCCCTGCCCCTGTATCACAATGCTCAGGTAGATGAAATTCAAGAGGGGAACCATGATTTCAACACCTCCATATTCATTTGAGATACCTGAGGTGAGGAATTGCTGGACTGCTGCGAGCCCCTGGAGGTTGTGAAAGAGAAGGGAGTCACCTTTGGCAAGGCCGGGGAGTAGGGCTGAGGCGTCTGGGTCATAGCTGAAGAGCTTTGCTCTCCAGGTTCTCGTAGGGTCCGGAAGTTACAGGGGACACTTGGATTTGTTGTCTATAGGTAGCATTTCAGGGAAAGGAGCTTTGCCTGACGTCTTCTGCAATTGGAAGAACACTCTTCCCACCCAAGCTTTTCAGGTGGTCTGCCTCGCGCGATGCAACGGTGCCCAAGTGGAGGCACACCGCGCCGATGAGGCAGACGTGGTGGAGGAGGATTTCAGGCTCCAGGGTCTTTCAAATACGACGGCTTCTGGTAGAGAGCATGAATTCTCCTAGATCTCCTGATTGAGATTGTGCTCCGCACAGTGTCTGTTGCCAATTCCGTGGCATTGCTGTAGCTGGGGCCCTGACAGGAAGGCTGTGATCGCGAGCTGCGAAGCAGACCCTGAGTCCAGCAATTTCCGGGCTTCCTGGTGATGTCGAGTCAGGGGACTTTGTAAGTAGGTTAATGACCTCTAAAATCCATAGTGTAATTCTAGTTGTCCCAATTCGTGACCTACTTACCACGTGCCCGGACCCTCAAAGTATGCTGTTCTGTTATTTAGCGACAAGAGTTTAGTGGCCGAGGTTTAGAGTTCCACATGTCGTTTATTGATGAGCATGACGTTCAGCCGGAAGGCATCCAATTCAGGCAGAAACGGCCTGGACTTATCAGCACATCATGTGTCTAGAGCTTGGTACAGATCATCATTTTCATCGTGAGGGTCGCGGTCTCTTCGGGGTGTAACTTTGGGGTGGCACTGCACCCATGGTTCTTTGTCTTGTCACTGTAGGACTGGCCTCAGCTTGTTTCACTTTGGCTTGAGGTGGTTGTGGTTTCCTATAGCCGGAAGCTTCTGAATCAGACCGGCGATGGCCACTACTCCCCGATTGGGGGTTACCACCGCGCCAGCGACCAGATTCTGATCCTGGATGTCGCAAGGTTTAAGTGTCTCAGCAGGAACATTCTCGCAGCCTTTCCTTGCCCTTCCAGACGCAACTGTCCGCCTCCATAAGGTACCCACCTCACTGGGTACCACTCTCACTGCTTTGGGAAGCTATGCAGCGAACGGACCAAGAGACCGGTCGCTGCCGCGGCTTCATGATTCTACGATCCAAAGAGGTTCGTGGCAAGGGGGTGGAGGGACAAGGGCAACTAGTTACAGCCTTTGTTCAGTACTAGCCTAGAAAGCACAGCTTAAGAGTCCCCATTCGCATAGTAGGGCCGCAAACACGTTTTCTTCTTGGCTATCAGGATTGGCGATCTGGGCGTCAAGTACTGTATCAAGCAATTAGCCAATCGAGAGGGATTCTCTGACATGTTTAAAGGCTTTGCATTCTTTAGATGTGTTTTCATCTATGGTGTGCTTTCCCTTCAGGCCCTGAAGCAGTCCTGCCTGAACCTCGTGTGGAAGGCTGATGACGGATCTGCGCCAGACAGCTGGACCATGGTTGGTGTGATGAAGTCCTTCTCCCGCGCTCTGCTTTCTGAGCGACTACCAGAGACCGGCACAGCGGCCGAGATCTTGAAACGCGTGACTGGCGTGCAGAACAGTCAAGATGGTGAGCTTTAGGTCATGGTGGCGATGGTGGCCTTGTTAATTGATTTATGCGAAGTTTATCTCACTGTCAGCCAAGGCATTGCGATTCATCAGCTCGCCGGCCATGCCATTAGAGGTTGCATGCAACGTTTTCGACGCTGACAGAGAAGCGCTCAGCGAAGAAAAGCGCAAGGCGTGCTGGGAGGCCCACAAGGCCTTGTCTGAAATCGTGGAGAAACTGGACGAAGTACTGGGTACCCAATGCCTGAACACATGCATGTCTACACAGTGCACGGAGGATTCCTGCGAGACCTTGGCGGGGGCTGTTTTTACTGCTGCCAATGTGCTAGCAATTGATCTCAACATGTGGCGGAAAGTGCTGGTGGAGGGCTCCTGCGCTGAGCATACTCCGGACTCGGAGCAAGCACAGCTAGGCCAAGCTGCCTGGAAGGAGTTGGAAGGACTCCTGTCGGACTCCCGTCGCTTGAGTTTTTCTTTTTTGGGGCAGTGTTTTCCTACTAGAGCTAGAGTTGTTGGATCCTACTAATGAAGGTCGTGCCAGGTTGAGATTTTCTGCCAGTGAGGAGATGCCTGGCAACCTGCGGCACGACATCGAGCTGCTCCGTTGCCAGTGGGCTGATCTTTTGACTGCCCGAGAAGACATGCGGGCCGAGAAAACGCCTTGCTGCAAAGCGAGGGGCCCACCAGCCTAAAAGGGATTTGTTTCACTGCGAATTGTTCGGCGAGAGCAAAAAAAATGTAAATGCTGTTCAATCACAAAGAGCACGACATGCCCTGACGCCTTCCCTAATTACTATGCCATTACTATGCAGGAAATCAGCATACGGCTTTTCCTCGTGCAGAGAGAATAGGCAGCAGCAGGAAGAGCAGGAGGAAGGAGGAGTAGGGGCTGAAGGCAAAGCAATGGTGGTAGGAATTCAGAGCCCCGGCTTTTGATGCAGGCGGATGGGCGCGAGTTTGACCTCACCGGGCCAGGCGCACAAGGCAGCTTACAAAAGGGTATTCATGATGCAATGTGCATACCTCAGCAGCGTTCGGATCCCGTAGTTGGAGTTCCCACGCGGGGATCAACCAGGTTGCACTCATTTCAAGGTCCTTCGTAGGCGCTAGTTAAGGAGGATGTCTGTTGCCGTTTTTATTGGAAGCTCACATTTCAGGTTCTGCGGCTACTGACACTATGAGCCTAAGCGCTGGTTGGCAGGAACACTTCGACTTTCTGCTCGTTATGTGGCGCCAAAGCTGCAGACATCATCTGAGAGAAATGAGATATCCGTGCTAGCAAGCGGAAGATACCGTCCAGTTTGTCGTTCAGCACATTATGGCCTTATAGCTAGACTCGAAAGAGACAGGAGCTTCATGGGGCTGCGGCTGTGAACCCGATCCCGGCATGTTGGATAGATGCCAGAAGGCAGAGACCCCCTCTTCCTAACATCATGAGCATGAGCATCAGAATTCTGGGATTGGTTGTGTGGCTAAGGAGTTGAAGTTGGACGATCCTGGCCGGCTTCAGCATGCCTGTTGTTCCTAGCTTTTGGTGAAATGCCCGCTCCACTTGCACAGGGCATGCTGATTCAAGGTTTACAAGTGTCATTGATGGCGCATGACTACAGGCATGGGTTTGAAGTGTGCATTATTTTTTGCTTTCGTCGCGATCTTCCGTGTTGCATTTGGCCTCAGCAGCCTCAGGAATTCAATTTGCGCCGCCAATTGCGGGCACTCGACGGCACGTGTCTTGGCAGCAGCTACTTGCATGCAAGCCAGTACGGGAAGGAGAGAATCTCGATGCCTGATCCAGCAGAGGCTTCCACACTCTGCAGCTTTCGTTGTTTTGGCTCCTCGGTGTTTATATTGGCTGATCAACTTGGGCTGCTGCAAAGGCTTTGCGAATCTCTGCTCATGTGCTGGTGTCCGGCTAGTTGCTCCGACCTGCTTAGCGTTGGCAGCACATCCAAGGTCGGAATCGATTGCTGCACATTTCCAGACGAGCGCGTGGAACCTTGCTTCAGAATTCTTTTCTTCAGTTCTTTGATTCATCCTGAACATGTCGGCTTAAGACAGGCAGAGTGGCCTTTCATGACAAGACATTTTGCTTTCAAGTCGAAGATATTATGAACTCATAGCTCACTTGACTTGCCTCTGCAGCATAAATAGACAACTTGCCCCAAAGCGCCACCATGATGTTCATCCTTTTCGTGGCAGCTTGCCGTGCTTCGTCCAGCCATCCGTCCACTGGCATTGCTGATAATCCTCAAGATATGTTTCTGCAGTGACGCTGCAGGCATGACACAAGCGCCTCAGCAGTGAAATGCACATGCAGTGATGCGACATGGCATGCAAAGGAGGAGGACTCGAAGAAGCGCGGCTCGTTCATGTGCAAGGTCACCTGTGAGGCAGGTAGTCTTGTAAGCAGCCTTAAGTTTGTTCACTGTGCTTTGGCAGGAACAGGAGCAGGTGTTTCGAAACCGAGCAGCTCGCAAACAGGGTCGCGGCTCATGCTGCAATGACTGTTGATTTGGCCTGCATCCTGCACGCATATTTGGCTGCTGCTGCTACGCTTTAGGCTATGGAGCTACTGCCTGGTGGCGTTTGGAAAGCTCCGAGCTGTCAAGCGCCCTGTCAGTGGGAAGGAGTGATTGCTGTGCTGTGTTATGTGTTGAAACCAAGATTTCCGCTTTGCAGTGTTGAATATCAGTGCAGGGCTTTCAGCAAGGTCCGGAAACATCATCCTCATCAGCTCTCGCCGAAGCAGAGGTGCGTAGAGCCATGACAAGAAGCAACTGCAACGGGTCATTCCTACAGCTCACCCTGCCTTGAGCGGTTTGCTTACCTACACACAGTACAGTAACCTAGCAAGGACAGCATCGCTTTGCAGGAAGATGAGGAGACCTGTCACACGGCGCACTTTCAATCGACCTTCACCCACATGCTTGTTGGAGAGCCTGGGCGCAACAGACTCTCCATATCTCTCCCTCCTTGGGAAGAGCATGCAATGATCAGGCTCATTGTATTGTTCCATTTGGAGCTGCCTCCATGCTAGGCATGAGGTGCAAAGACAGGCAAAGATGCAGCAAAGGATCCACGCAGCACGGTGTGCCACATAAAGCTGGAGAAGCGCGGTGGATTACCTGGGGTGGGAAATGTTGTGACATGGCTCGAAAAAGCTTTAGCATTCAGCTCGGCTCCATATACTCCTATGTATCCTGGCACTTCTCTGCAACATTGCCAGCATATTTGCACAGCTTGGCTGTTTGATATGACTCGAAGTATACCCAGGTGGGTGAAGTGGAGTTTCCCGTTTATCGCCTGATTCATGCGGCATCCAACACCACGAAGGCACCTGCCCTGCATTTCTTGTTGGAAGTTGCAGTTGGCTCACGAAGCGACGAAAGCTGGAGTAATCGGTTTGCTAGCCTTGGCATACATCAACTCTAAATTCTAGGCACATCAGCCTGCAGCGGCATTCCTATGCAAATTTAGGCAAAGTTGACAGCGAAGCGTCAGTAGAAACTGGTCACCATAAAGCCGCATAAGCCGCCACCACAAGCTCGCGCTGCTTAAGGCAGTGCTTCGGATTGGTTCGGCGCAGCTCTCCCTGCTGGCCCAGCTCCGAGCCACAGAGAACGTGGCCAGTGACACCTCTGGAAGTTACAGATTGGCCTCAGAAACTGGAAAGGGTAAACTTTTGCAGTCGACCACAACTTGAATGCTTTGTGCACCACGGAGACACTTGATGCGCTGTTTGCAACTGCTGGGTCGCGCCTCGTGGTCACCAGCAATGCCGAGCCGTGCTCAAGCCCTTGCCGCGGCGGGGTTCTGTTGCCGTGGCTGCTTCGTGCAAGGGAAGCTATGACGCGGTGGAAAGGACGAGGACAAGAACGAGATTCCTTTACTATCCTGAAGGCTGCATGAAATCAGACTACAGCACTATTATCACGACGCCTGGCCCGAAGCTGACCCGCGCGACTGCCTTCAGGATGATAGCCATCTCATGGAGAAGTTTGCGAAGGTAGCACAAGCTGATTGGATGCAACAGTGTTCTAACATGGGCTTTCCAGCAACAAAATGTTTGCACCTGCTTCGTACAGCAAGGCTGAAAATCGAGGAATGCTTGAGTGTTTTGTTATGACTGGCCTGCTCCCTAAGGCACTGGTCAGGCATAAGAGTGTAGAGTGTGTTGTTCGAACATGGGTCGGAGTGTGTAGGGTTGGCTTATGGAGACTGAGTTTCTGCTTCGTGTTACTATAGGAACTGCGAATGCTAACTGTGGGCCGCGGGCAAAGCTTGAGGGCTAATTGTCGCGCCTACTTCCAGGCTCTCAGACAAAACCGTAGCTGTCAAGTTGGACCATCTTCTGAGTCATTAGCGCAATGCCGACGACCACCTGTGCCAGCGGCTGCGCGGCCCAGCTCGAAGGAGCGTGGGTGGAAGTGGCCTTCCCTCCCTGCAGCAGCAAGTCTAGTGTCAAACTATGCTTGCGGGATCTCAACATAGCCATTAAGATCGACCAAGATGGAGTTCTTCGGAAGCCCTCTCTGGGCAGGGTGGACAGCAATCACATGCTTGCAAAACGGTGTAGCCTTGACTGTACGAATGCGAGAAGAGAGCACACAACTGGCAACACAAGCATGGTCATCATGGCCATATTGCGGGAATTGTGCTGGTGCTTTCTGCTTGTGCTTGCCGCAAGTAATTGGGTAATTGGGATGGTGATTCTGCAACACCAAGGGTGGCCAGTTGCTTCCACTTCATACATCAAAATCAGCCATAGCAGTGTTCAAGACTCAAGACTAAGCAGTAGCAGATCCCACAAAGTGGTGCGACTATTACAATTCCGCGAAGATCACTGTGCCGTGGCATCTTCCCCAAATCCCATGATGCCTGTAAGAAACAGTGTGTTTGTGCTTGCGAGAAGTCCAAACAACAGCTTGCAACACCACAAAAGGTAAACACGGTAAACTTTGAGAATTCCATGACTGCTTAAGTCTGACATGGAGGATTGCGTGAATGCCTCGCGGGGCTTCAGAAGCCTCGCGTGGCCGACCAGAACCGTGAGGCGGCAGTAGCATTTTAAGAAGCACTGGGTTTGCATGGGGATTGTATGCGAATGGAGTGGGATTCTTTGGCAAAATTGGAGGTTGTTGCGCTGAGGGCCAGGGGCACCCATCACGTCAGGGAACGTGCAAATGACCCAGGTTGGAGTGGATCCCTTCATCCTGGAGGCGGCCAGCAGCACGCTATTACTCTGCACTTTGCATGGAGGGAGGTGGTCAGAAATTGCAATTGCCGACGTTGCCGCCCACCAGCAGTTACCGTAAAAAAGCAGAAAGCTGACGCCAAAATTTTAAAATTGCAGGCTGTCCCGGAAGAGGGACCGCTGGCAGCGGGACCGCTGGCAGCAGAAGCGGAGGCAGCGGAAGCGGAGGCAGCGGAAGCGGAGGCAGCAGAAGCGGAGGCAGCCTTAAGATTATGGGCTCACGGTTTTCAGAGTTGTCCAATGTGCCGAGAGGGTTGGTGCGTACCCATGAGACTAGTTAACTCCTCAAGACATGAACATGCACACGCACAAGAAAGTGCCAAACATGGCCCGGTCAACGCAGCCCGTTGCTTCACCTCAGCAGATAGCCTACACCCCTTAAGACCTCTTGTAGACCTCTGGCTTTTGGTGGGCCTTGGCAGACCTCAACGCTGTTCATGTGAAGGAGAAGGAATCTGCGCCAAAGATACATGGTGGTAGCTGCTGATACTGAAATCGCAAAATTGCAGGCTCTGCCGGAAGAGGGCCCGCTCGCAGCGGAGGTGGGATGCAAGTGCAAAAGCATGCAAAAGCATGCAAAAGGGGCAGTTGACCTCACACCCTGAACAACTGGCTGACGGGTTTTAAAGTTGTTCGTCGGATTGTTTAATATCAGGGGGGGACCTCGTTTAATATTCTTGGGAAATCTTGGGAAGCGATCTGAAGTCATCATCTCAAAAGATTGAAAAGCCAATTCATTTTTCTGGGCCCTTGGCCAAGGTTCCGCGCGCAGAGTCCCCAGCCCTTATCTCGCGCTCCCAGTCTAGTGCCACCAACGCGCCTCGACCTCGTGAGGCTGGCTCTACTCCTGCAGCCTAAATAGTAGTTTCCATTTTTATTTTCCATCATGCCAGTATGAACCCAATATGATGGCACGGCAGAGAGAGAGAACCCCAATATAGCCCTAATATTACCCCAATCTTACCTCATCCTAAGCTCATTTTGGAAGTCTTTGTTGATTGTTCGATAGCTGCATTAGCTAAAGTCACGAGAGCCAGTTTGAGAAATCGTTTCCTGCTGACTGCCTTCCGCTCATCTAAGGAAGCGGAGACCCAGGAGATGCCGACGCTCTTGACCTCCAAGGCCGAGACCCAGGTACCGAAGGCTGGGCAGGCTTTCATGGAGGATTGCTGTGGATCTGGGAGTAGTTTGCAGACTTTGGGCCTTTGTCGTAGGCGCTAACTCTAGCCCCCGCACAAAATAAAAGAGCTCCGGCTGGTGCTGGGGTTGATTTTGCTGCATCTTGCGATCTCAGCACGGAAAATGTTATCCAAACGGTGTGGGTTCTTGTAGGCTTGAGCAAATAATTGAAGCAAGAGTGGGGCACGACATGTTCAGTTCTAGCTCATTGCAGGCGGCTGGGTTTTCAAGTGCTATTCCAGCAATCCATCCTTGCCACCGCAGGTGTGCATGGCAGGAAAGGATCTCCCTGAAAAAGCTGACAGGGACGAGGCGGGCGATCAAATAATACCTGTGCGTGCATTGGATCTCTTTGGTCACGAACAAGTATATGTACCAGTACCATAGCGTCATGTAACTTCTCGAATCCTTGGAGAGCATCTGCTACAGAGGGTCAGGATTATCTCAAGGCTGCCCTAGATTCCTTGTCATGTACGTTTCTGTAGGCCAGCAAGTCCAGACCTTCATGTAGCCTTGCGGGAGGCGGAAGAGGCAGAGAACTCAACCGTGGCTATGACAACCGTGGCCTAGCTGCGATCGTGTAGTCCAGCTAGTTCGACTAAGTGCTAATGAAATCTTGCTGCGCCTTGGGATGATTGAGAGATAATGCCCTCCCCTAGACATGATCCCGCCCTTCGCCATCCTTCTCAAAGCCAAGCCTCATCATTTTTTGCCAAAGACCTAGGGCAATGTCTCCGAAGAAGAGGGATCCGCGCACTCGACGCCTCGAAATCGTTTGGATTGCTGCACTGCAGCACCTGCGCTTCGAGAGTGGGAAACTCTGCTCAGATTTCATTAGTTGTGATTGGGCCTTGTGCCCAGGGCAGGCAGGGCGTGATGGTTGTCTTGTGACAGCAACACCCTCCGCACCACGCACTAATTTATTCTGATGTGGACTGCCCTTTATTTATGGAACGCGCCTCTAGGTTGTAGTTGCAGGGCCATGCTTGGCAACAGATGTGTGGGTCTCCGTTCAATGCAATCGGCCATGTGAAGCTCTGCCAACTTTACCAAACTCTTGGGTCGCCCTTTTCTTGTTTTTCGTCAGGATACCGACGACTTTTTGAACCTTTCTGCCAGAATGGGGCAGGCACTGGTCTAGCAGTCTAGCGCGCGCTTGATGCTGTGAAGCAGTTGTTGCCTCTTCCAGGAAAAGCTCTAATGTTTAGCATATTCAGATTATCCCATATTATCCCTGTGCACTTGAGATTTACTTTCCATCTGTAACCTGCTGATGAGCAGAGACGGGCCCTGAACGCAGAGGAGACTTGCAACACCATCCGAAGGTCTTTGAAAGTGAACGGTCCTTGTGGAGTTCGTCCATAAAGATCCTCCTGCTTGAGGCATTTAAGAGGCCCCTGAGCCAAACACCTCCAGCATACAACATTCCAGGTGCGTGGTACAACAGACCAACACGACAGTATGGCCAACGCTGATCGGGCGGGAAGTTTTTGCAACATGCGCTGCCGCAGTCTGGACGGTCTGGATACTCACCTGCCATGATGCGAGAGCCAATGCCAGGAGACCCCAGCGTTGGCCGTTGGCCCCACAGCCGGGCAATGGCACACTGCCAGCAATCCCACAGGATGTTGTTGTGTTCAAGTCCGCATCAACGATATCCGCAAGGATGGCAAGAACCACTACAATCGCGATGTAGTCATGGATTCAGGCAGCAGCGACGGCGATCGACGACGTACCATATCTGCCAAAGCTAAACAACATAGCAGCTCGTAGCAACCCTGGATTGATCATCCTGCCCCGCTGCAAAAATTCCCATGTCGTCACCTGAGCCGCCCAAACATGCAAAGCATGAGAGCTACCCAAACATGTTAAAATAACATGCACTCCTCATCAACCCTATTTTCTGACCAGAACCCCCAATTTGCGCAGGCCGCATGGAGTGGCTCCCAGGAGGCCGCTCGCTTCCTCGCAACATCGCTCCTCAAGGCGGCAGAGCTTGCGGAGCCTCATGTGAGCCTTCACTTGAGGGGGGCGTAAGGATTTGAGGGTTTTTGGTGTAAGAATTTGAGGTCTAAGATAGGGTTGGGTTTCAGGGAGTTTTGCGTTTGAGGGTTTGGGGTTCGGTTTCTTTGGCCTTGTTTTGGTGTCATTTTTTGTTTCACATCAACTCTGCGCGCCAACCAAGTCTTACTGAGGACTTCGCTGGCGGATTCTGCAGCAGGCGCAATCAGGCCCTTTGGCAACGCATGGTAGCTGCAACTCTTGGATTCCAAATCAGAAGGGCACTGCACTCCGTAATTCACAGTCCCGCCGCTACAAGATATCTGAGACCGAGGGAGACTCCGACACGTGTGAAATGAATAGCTTTCAGCTTCCCGTATCTTGCACCGCAAGCTATAAAAGGGAGCCCAATTGCTGTGAGGTCTGCCGCCAAGAATGCCCTGGCATCGCCTCCGGCACAGGAAGTGCTCAGCCGCTCCACTTGGGAGGCCCATGTGGGCTGGGCGATATATATATATATAGCGCATACCAAGCATGTACGAGCGGTTTCTGAGTTGTCAGCTCTCGGCAGTCCCAAAGCAGCTTGTCCACTTGGAGAAATGTTTTGGGCTTGTGGCTTAGTTTGGCCAGGTTTCTCTCACCTGCTTCGGCTTTGCATAAGCTCCCAGGCGACCAGCCAACGTGCACTCGCACATCCATGTGGCTCCGAAGCGCCGGTGTTCCCTGAGCTTGCAGACTTCGTCGCTTATCTTGATAAATGTTGACAGTAGGACTTCCATTTGGCAACTGCTAGCTCTATCAGCTGCTAGGATCCTTGCCCCAGCGCACCGCAGCCGTGCCAAGCACCGGCCATGCCAAGGAGTTCAGTGGCTTGCATAAGGACCTAAGCCATAGGCAGTATGGAAGACCCAAGATCTGATGCATCCTCATGCAAGAAAGGGGAGATAGGATTGCCAGTGGAAACTTGAGCAGGTACTTCACACCAGTCTGTCCGAGCAGCTACACTTGTCGACCTTGCAGGATGAGCGCGCCTATGAGCCAGCCGCCATATTTGCCTATGCAGCCCATGAAGCAGCCCACGCCTCTCGCTGATATTTGGTGTGCAGAAAGGGGGAATTGCTTGGGAGCACCTGTACCTCCTAGGTCCTAGAGAGAGGAACACATCTTTGGTCTTGGGCTTCTGGCACATTTTATCAGAAGGGGCACAGCTCTCTACCCGTGGGACCGGTGTCTTCAGACCGTAAACCCTCAACTGCTGAAGCAAGAAAGCCTTGTGAGGCGGCCAATGAGGCCTTGAGATGCTTTCTGTAGGCGATTCTAATGGCGCTTCCGGGTCCAGCTGAAACCTTCCAATTGCACAGCAAGCAGTTGATGCCAGCAGCAATTCACCGGCTCAGACAAAGCTCGACAGGTTGAAGGGGGGACTGCTCCGAGTTAGGATGGAAAGGCATTTCTTTCTCAAGATCACGCAAGGGGTCAGTCTAGGAGTCTAGGGTAATGATGCAATGAGGGGATCATTGGCACAGGTTCGACCTTGCTCGAGATGCACAGCTCCGCTACTCACTTCCCGGAGCCACAGCTGAAGTGTCGATGCAAGCTAACTTCGCGGGAAGTTGGGACCAGGCGCTTAGCTAAGTGAGCCTCAAATCCAATTGATCCTCCCGGAGTTCAGGGCTTGCAGGAGTCTGTAGGGCTGGAGATGCTGTCATAGCCTTAGCCCAGTAGGCTTGGAGCATTCAGATTCCAGCAAGGCATGTGCCGCGTTCAGCGGGAGAGCAATGTTCAGTCTACACCACCTGCTTGGCACCCGCAGATCGCAGAAAGAATTGAATCAAGCGGCTTTGCGTGCTCAGGACTGAAGCAGAAGAGCCAGTCCTTCTCAGTTCCAAGCTCTTTGCCATAATTACATGGGATCTAGGATGCAAGCAGTACAGCCAAGCGGCAACTTTTGAAGAGCAAGCATTTCCATTTGCCACCGCCGAGGTCATCCCAGACAGACAAGCGCGGCAGGGTTTGGTTCTACCCACCTGCCCACTGCCAGGGAACCCCAGCGTACCTGACTGCTTGATTGCAGGACTTTCTTCATTTTTCTTGAACCTTGGTGGTATGACATTTTGTCATGGGTTTCCCCATGTTGCAAGCTAGGGTGACTGGAGTTTCTGCGTGAGGACTAGGGTCTGAGGTATGGTGTCAGCAAGTCCCGCCTATACTGGCTGCCCACATGGCTACTTCCCTCAGACTCTCGATGTCATAGTTACGCTGTTACGAAGATGGCAGTGTATGCAGCAGACATGGATCCCTTACGTGCCTGCCTTGCTTGAAGCCAAGGATGTTGTCGGCACCACCCAGCTTCCGGCTTTCTGAGGGCCCAGTCTTGGCAGCCCAACCTCCTCCAGTGCCCCGACTCCCTTTGTCAGTTGAGGGCCCGCTTGTCGAGAAGCGCAGCACAGATGGACCCACCCTGGCTTTGGCCTCCGTCCGCCCGGGCGAGCCCTCCATTGGGGACAGAAGGCCCTTGGCTCGCAACCGGATTCGAGCAGAGGAGAACTGAGGTGCCTGACATTACCTGACAGAAGGGTCTGCTGGCGTCCAGCTCTCTAGAGGATGCTACAGGAATCTGCATGAGTTTTTCTTAGCGCCAATGCCCATGTACAGAGATAGAAATCACACCATCACAAGGATGATGAAAGTTACCCACATCTGCGCACGCAGTGTGAGCTTTGAGACTTGTTCGTGAAGGCTGAACAAGTAGCGACTGCCTCGTCCCCGAGCCCCATCGAACTGCTTTTGTTGATAAGCCTAACAAGCAATCTGATCGAACCGTGGCTAGACGGCTTTGCTATATAGATCGCAGCATAAAGGATATAGGCTGTAGAGGCAGTTGCCGAGACACTGTACAGAATGGCTGTGACCAGCGCAATTCGAACCATTAAGACATGGTGGTCATTCTGATTTAACCCTAGAGGCAATGCATCTTTCCTTTATAGCATCCATACCCGCCGCTTTGAGGATAAATTTGGGCTTGCGACTTCATGTGATGTCTGCTCTGCCCAACGCACTCGAGATGGATGCCTCCAGACAGTGCTGTCAGGGCCCGTTGCGCAGTTGGAAGCTTCCGCCGAACAATCTAGTGTTTGAGGGTTCCTCACTTAGGAAACAGACCAAAACTGGCTCTCGACGCAGCACATGCATCTACTTACTGACCAGCTCTAGTGCTGTATTCCTGCAATAGGCGGCAGCAACAACCCGAACGTATGTCTATTGAAAATGGAGATTTCGCTTGGGTGCAATCAACCAGAATAAGCCTGAAGCCCTCTCTCTGCCCTCATCTTTGCAATGATGCAAACATGAGGGATCAATCCCTCAATATTGCTTATGCCCCACCTACTGATGAAAACTCATCTCAACAGCTGATTGTTTAGTTTGGGGGAGGACGTGCTCTCAGGTGGAAGAAATGAGAAGAACCTGGATAACATTGGATAATCTTGAGAACTCTTCCCCCCCAGCCATTCTTGGGAACTCTGTCCGTCCCAAACCCAAGCGCTTGCAGAGTCCAGACATGTCCAGACGCAGGATGGTCCAGCTGTGCGGCGACGCGTCCACCGCCAGGCATGTATGCGAAGAGTTGTTAAGGAAGACAAAGGGGAGACCAGAAGGAAAAGCGCCGCGCTTCTCTCTATCAACAACATCGTCGCATCTGCAAGTTTCCCTTTTTGGATTCAGAGAGCTGAGCCCGTGTAACGGCATGAGACCAGCGCATGACATGAGCATCATGAGCGCCGCGCCTGCGCTGGGATCTTGTTGACACGCGCCGCCACCCCTCTACTTTTGTTTTGGATGCCGCAGTGTGTTCATGCGCTGCTTCTGGTGTTTCAAGTTGCAACATGAGCTGTGGCCAATTTATTGGCAGGGTGTCTTGCAATGGTTCTCCTTGACTCACTGCACTTGCAGGCTCAAACGATTTGTAGAGCAACTAGCGTCATAGTTGAATTTTTTCAGGCTTAGATCGTGGAATGCGCTGAGGGGCGTCATGCAGAACGAGTTCACCTTCGAGGTTGAGCTGCGACGGACACCAGACACGCCACTGGGTATAGACTTGATCCTTGCCAAGACTAAATTGGATGGGAGCTTGCTAGTGGTGGAGAAGGTGAGGCCCGGTGGCTTGATTGAGGAGTGGAATCGCAATGCTGTTGGGCCTTATCGCGTGCAAGCAGGAGATCTCATCGCAAGTGCCAATGGGGTGCAAGATGATGCCGATGCTATTTCTAATCTATTGCGAAGTGCTCAGGACGTACTTCGCATTACGGTTCTGCGAAAGCAGTTGCTAGACTCGCAATTCTTACCCACCTCGCAGGTGCCACAAGCACCGGTGGAGCGTGCAAGCCCCATGCTCCAGTCCGCAGTAGGATCCATGACAAGAATGGCTGCAAACCCACGGCAAGTGGAAGGCCTAGGCCAGCACTGTGGCCGCATACCTACGCCGGCAGTAACCATGCCAGAACCACCTAGCAAGACAACCCCCGAAGGATTCACTTTTGAAGTGACTCTTCACAAGCCCTATGGAGCATATTTGGGGATTGACATGCTGCCAGCACCGGAAGTCGCCTGCCTGATGGTCAAGCAGGTATTCCAGGGCGGGGTCGTATTTGCCTGGAATTGCCAGTGTGAAGGCACTGCATTCACCATACAGCCCGGGGACTATATCGTCCGTGTGAACAGCGTCTTCCGTGATATAAAGGCCATGATGGAAGAGATGAGAGCGAAGTCCGAACTTCTCGTAACATTACTGAGGAGGAGGGCTCCGGATCTTACCGGTGCTGCGACTGGGCAGCTTGGTGGAAAGATGGGCCTTGGTGGGGGCGAGGTCGGTCTTCCTAGCAGGGGCATCCACATGCAGGATGCTCTTTCTATGCCACCATCCAGGCTTCCGCCGTATGGCGGCGCAAATGACATGGATCTTGCAAATAGCGGCCTTTGGCAGGACGAGAGTCAAAGTCGCAGGCAACAACCCACACCCTCGGGGCAGCCTTTCACGTTTCAGGTGGACATTGAGAAGCCACTGGGCACCAAGCTCGGCATCGATGTGATGCTCGTGACCGGGCATGGCTCCTGTGGCCTACTCGTGGGACAGGTAGCTAACGGGAGCTATGTAGATCAATGGAACAGGCGCAATCAATGGCCCCTACAGATTCAAAAAGGGGACCTTATTGTTGCTGCCAATGGCATCAATGCATGGACCTCCCTGCCAAGGATGGCGCAGGAATTTGATGTTGACGTTCAGAGAGTATGTTTCACAGTACAGCGGTCAGCTGCAGCAATGCAAAGCTCGGCACCTATGAGTTCGTCATCCATGGCTTCGCCTCAGATTGCATCACCGCATATGGCTTCTTTGACCTCTTCTGGACTTGATGTGCCAGTAGAAAACAGCTGGTGGCATGGCATGTCCGGGATGGCTCCCGGAAACTGGGTTAAGCCCCTGGGCACCTCACCTGTGCCACAGGAAAGGTCGAGCAAATCTGGAATCCAGCCCGTGCAGCTCAATGTCCCCAGCCGCAGTGCCTACGCGCAACTGCCGGCACCCGACATGGCCGAGGAGTTCGTGATGCCCCCGGGACTGGGTAGCATGGGCCAAAATGCCACGAATCCTGTGGAGATGCAGCCTAAGGAGGCGGATTGCGGCAGAAACTCTGAATAGTCGGTTGATTGCTTTGCTGCCCGTTCATCATTTCATTGAGTTGCATATTGATCATCAGGCAACCCGCTGGAAGCAAATCCACGCGGAAATGCAAGACTTGGAAACCGCAGATTCAGCACACACTGACTGAGCTACCACACTCGAGACAGCAAGTAGGATGCAAGTTGCAAACCCCACAGCTGAAGCTCCTCGCAACACTGGCTTTATCAGGCATTCAGAATCCTTTTCTGAGGGTCCCTGCAGCTAGAACCGCATTTTCCCTGCCAGACTGCAAACAAGATGCCCATCAAGATTCCCGAGATGGCATCAGCAAAGCCGAGCCGGGCAACTTTGCTGATTTGGGTGTTTCTGAGGTTTTTTGTTCAAAAGTTTATCATAAGCAACGCCTCTGTGTTTAGATCCTGATGGCTGCCCGGATTCCAACATCCCGAATCCAACAAACCCTACTCAAGCCAATCTTTCCCCATGCCTTCAGTTCAAGACCCGGCAACAGTATCTAGCCCCAAGACTCTGCTCCCCATTTGTGATTGGGAGTCCTGGAAGGAAGCGCGGCCCACGCCCGAGGCGAACGCCGCTGCGGATGCAGCAGAGGCCACAGCCACGGCCATAGCAGCAGCAGTGGTCGAGGCGAGGTTTATCAAAAGTTGTTTTATCCGATTAGCTTGGCGGCTCCAATGTTTGGGGCATGAAGAGGCGAACCATAGTGGCTATGGCTACTACTCCCAGCACAGCCTACTCCTACCTCAGCCAAATACTGAACTACTACTCCTGCTGCCGCTGTTGTTGCTGTTGCTGATGCTGTTGTTACCTGTTGTTGACTTTGGTGTTGGTGCTGGCGTTGGTTGTGGTGGTTGGGGATGTGGTAATTGTTGTCGTCGTCGCAGCTGCAACTACTGCTGATGGCGCTGTCGGTGTTTTTGGTGCTGTCGTTGTTTTGCTGCAGTTGTTTCTGTTGTTGTGGTTGTTGTTGCTGTTGCTGCCACTGCTGCAGCAGCGCTGGCAAACACAGGAGACGAGGCAGTCAGAGCCCGGATGCCCTATGCGCTTTAGAAGAAAAATGCCGGCCAGAAGCAGCGTGCAACCGCCATGTAACTTCTGTGTGAGCAGTTTCGCTTGTGTGTTCAAGGTGGCGCGCAACGTTTGATGAATTTGAGACTTGTCACAGAGAATTGGCTCCGGTTGGCGGTCCAAACCTTCGGAGCGATTGAATTGACCACTGGTTGGTCAAGATGGCAGCCCCAATCTAAGCCATGGTGTTGCGATGTAACCTGCATCTGCACAGTTCAACCTGCACATCCTCGAACAAATTGAAAGGTCCCTACTATTGGTCCCCACTATTAAGACGCCGCCAAAAATTGTAGAACCCTTGTCACGTGGCATCCTTCATGATTCTGCCAGGGACTTCACCATACAACTCTGTCCAATGAGTTGTCTGCTCAGCCAATCAGACATCCGTTTTTTCAGAGTCGACAGAATGGTACGCTTCGCACCGCTTCCGCATCCCACGTTATTGAGCCTCCAAACACAGCGTTGGGCCTAGGCTACTTGGGTATTTCTTAAGAATCCCATTTGCAGACTCCCCTTGTGTTCCCTACGTATCCTAGAATCCCTAACGGCTGCTAAACATACACCAGGACCTGGGATTGCAGGAGGGCAGGCAGGAAGCAAAGTCCAAGTTGCCTCCAGCAAAGCTTCTCCTATGCACTTTGCATCTTGGCCGTCATGTTGGCATGACTGCTTTCATGAGTCTCATGAGCTGTCGAATAGTAAGGCGCTCCCTGCTACCTTGAACTTAGACTTGCTGGTCTCAATGTGCTCCGAGGCAACTTAATGACGAGGACCTGACGCACGTACTACAGGAAGCGCTTGGTCGCCGCCCTTGGCTCGCCACGCCTGTCAAGCAGGTGATGCGGGAGCATTCGGCCACAAACCGCGGAGCACAGTGAGACAGCCGTGAAGTTCGTTCCTAGGGTGCCCCAGGGGTGAGCTCGGCCCGAGGCTTCCTTAGGAAATTTTTGGCAAGCAACAGGTTGGCATATGCCGTCTCACAGTCAGAGGAGCGGAATACATACCGCCAGTTTTTCCTCCCTGGCTTCGATGTCATTGTGTCTCCTGCGATTGGCTGTTTGGCAGCGTCAGTTAACGGTGCGGTGTGACATGGTGACATGGTGTGACCCAAAAAGCCAGGGTGCCGTGCCTGCATGTGTTTGTGAAGCCGTGAAGAGTCTTAACGATCCGGGCACGGTATAGGGCGAGGGTCAGCCTAGGACATACGTGAAGTTGCAGGCTGAGGATGGAGAAGCCGTGTCTGCCAGGGCCACAGGAATGACAACGTGTTGAGCAGAAATGATTCCTGTCGGCAATGTAGTTGCAGAGCTATCGAGGCCCCCATACAACCGCACGCATGGAACTGCAGCAACCGTAGCATAGGATTTCCATCAAGCTCCAACCAGAGTGAGTTTGCGCGTTCTCTTAGCTGATAGGGTTAGAGAGAAAGGCCGCGATCACATCCCTTCAAAGCATCTCAAGTCTGAACCAAGTGCAGGGATAGCCAATCAATGTACCTGTATATGTCCTACTTCATTCCTGCTTATCCCCGATCCTATCAGCTCGTTGTCGGGGATATGGGGTTTCTCGAAATTGCCACCCAAGAGGCCTTAAAGGGAACCTCTGCATGATCCTCTCCCAGATCTGTGGGTTCTCTTACTTCCACTATGTGGAAGTTCATGGACGCAGGATCTGACTAGGACTGGATCGCTGCCCCAGTGGTAGTTTGAGTCCGCCCTTCATGTGAGATGCTCTACGCTCTAACTCTTTCTCAAAATATCCAACACATCATCCTTCGTAGGGACTATGTGTCCTCCACATACCTAAAGGCATCTCCATTCCAAGAACCCCAATCAGTGAGATATTCGAGGCCATGGAGGCTGCAAGCTGACGCCAGCTTGGCCGAATTCAACAACTACAGACGTTTAGGGTTGAGGGTTTAGGTTTGGGATTCAGCATTTATTGGGTTTGCTTGTGGGATTCAAGCATGGTCTCCCCCTATGTACAACACCTGTGCCACTGTCTGTTCTTGAGCAGTGTCTGTCTTGGTACATTTAATTACAGACGGGTGGGAATGTTGCACAGTCAGTGGAGCTTGATACTGCTACTACTATTACCCTCCTCGCTGCCTCACATATCAGTGAACACAAGGCTGGAAGGTTTGGTTGCATCTAGCAGCTAGGGCAGGGTGAGTCCTGCGTCGAGTAGCGAACTACTTCCCACTTGTGAGCTCGCGCTGCATGCAAAAATGGTCGCAAAGCTTGTGGAGACTGAAGCTCCTGTATGGGAGACGGCTGGGATTCGGATTAAGCGCAAAACGCAGCTGCCCGACAGCAGCTTATGGTTCTTGATTGATGCGGTAAGAATTCTGTTGCGGGACGGCTTCTGAACATCATGAGGCGTGGACTAGCACTTGCAGGTGCACAAGTTCTGGGCGGCTGCTGATCCTAATATTCCTTGCGCATGAACCGCAATTCAGAAAGCTTCTTGACATCCAAAGTTGTAGAATCCATGACGTGTCTCAGAGGAGGTTCGCCATGGTTCCATAATTCTACTGCTGCGTATGTGGACTCCTTCGGACTGTGCCTTGGAAGCTTTGCAGTCTCCAGTTTGCCGTGTGGTTGACAAAGGCCTTCATATTTTTCAGGGCTTCATATACTCGATGGGCAGGATTGAAAGCTATCTAACGGCATCTAACAGCAATTGGCAAATGCGACAGCATGGCTTGAACTGTGCCACGTCATACTCTTCTTGCTGAGACTGCCTTTGTCTTACTAGCAAAGGCTGTTGTTTGCACCTAGTGCTGTAGCGACACTACCCAACGCAAAGCCATGGCATTGGCTCCAGCAGGACCTGTGTCTCTGAAGGACCGCTCCGAGAGAGTAGATACAGGATTTCAGAGCTGATCCGTCATGCAAGCTCCCTCACTTCAGACGCGAGAGCAGTCGAAGAGTCCAGGTCATGACGATCTATTGAAGGTGCCGAACCAAGCGGAACTGGAGTGTAAGTTGATGTTTGCAGTACATTGCATCTTGAGAGCAGGCCATTGCTTTTTTGCAGAAGCCAAACGATCCAAACGGCAACACATGCTTGATGCTTTCCGAATGAGGATACCAATTAATCAAGGTGAGGTGGGGTGTCATTTCGTGCGGGAGCCGTGCAGGCTATTCATCGTTGGATGCAGCAACTGATGGGCTTGCAACTTGATGGGCGGCTCAAGAAAGATCTTCAGAAGTTTCAGATCGAAGAAAGTTCTGCAGACAAGGTGTTTGTCTTCCTTTGTTGGTTGGCTTCCCTATAACGAACAATGAGCTCGTCATTTCGCAGGGGCAACTCTTTGCCACGTTAGTTTTTTGTATTGACTGTGTATTGAATTCGAATTTACGGGGTTATATTGGGGAGTCGTTGGTGCACAGTTCATATTCCGCTGTGGTACAAACCCTACATGGGGGGTATGCGGGGGGGTTTTCGTGACGTGCTGTGGGAATTTTTTTCGTGTTTCAAGAACCTACGGTAAGTAGTGCATCCATGCCCAAACCATCATCCGCTCATGTCCCAACAGCATGCGGTAACCAGTGTATTGTTGCCCAAACCATTATTCCGTTCGTGTTGCAAGAGCACACGGTGACCAGTGCATCCATGTCCAACCATAATAGCGTTCGTCTTGCAAGAGCATACGGTAGCTAGTGCATCCATGCTCAAACCATCATTAATTCTGTTCGTGTTCTAGTGCGTCGATTCGGAGAGCATCCATGCCCAAAGCATAATTCCGTTCGTGTTCCAAAAGCATACGGTAATCAGTGCATCCTGGCCCAGTGTTCCAGTGAATGCGATTAGGAGTTAGGAGAGCATCCATGCCCAAAGCATAATTGCGCTCGTGTTCCAAGTGCATACTGGACGGTAGCGAGTGCATCCATGCCCAAACCATAATAATGTTCGTGTTCTAGTGAGTGCAATTAGGAGAGCGTCCATGCCCAACTCATAATTCCGTTCTACATACTAAATCTTCCCTTCTTCCCTACTAACCGCCAGTAAGCCATGCCGCCCTCAGGAGCCTTCCGCTGCTACCAGGTCGCTGTCTGGGCAGCTTGGGCGCCGCATTGCTCCAGGCATTCGCATAGAGCCCTTAAATCAGGAAAATCTGGATATAAACTCTAAACCGTAAACCCTAAAATAGTGTAGGGCTTCTTTGGGCTTAGGCCAAATCTCCCCACTCAAAGCCACTCAAACAGCATCATGTCAGAGCCTGACTGAAAAGTAGAGTTATTCCAGTTGATTCCTTTTTTTTGGACATGTTCCCTATTTTGCTGGAAGCTCCCCAAATGATTCTTCTCAAGATTTCAGGACGCTTGGGTTTGTCCTCGGCTTTCGGGTTCGAAAGTCTTTGAGTCTTTGGCCTGGATTCATGTAGGATTTCAGGACGTTAGAACATTTTGGGTAACCCAAGTCGGTTTTCGGGGTGGACAGGTCTGATTGGGTACAGAGTTTGGTGATTTTGGCATCCCTCATGGCGATAACCAGATCATGTGAGTTATAGGGACGTCACCCACAATACTGGGAAATCAAATGGAAAGTGACACGGAAACTTGGTTTTTCGGGATCTATATAGGGTTTAGGGATTGCAGGAGTGCATGGCACGGTGTTTGGTGTGGTACTTAATTTTAGGGCATGTCCACACTTAGGGGTGCCCTAGATCTATCCCAGATTTTTTCGAATCCTTCTTATGGTGGACCCTCCCGAAACGGGACCCATAAATGTTGAAAGCCCTGGTGTTGCCGCATGGCTAGGAAAAATGGACTGCTTTGCAGCAAATGGTTTGACATGTTGATTTGCCCCATACTCCTATGGCCACCTAAGTCAGAGCTACGAACGATTCCGTGAGTGGTGTAAACAGGCGGAATATGAGAATTGCCACTCCAGACTCCAAACCGTAAGGATTCTTATCATTCTGCAGGCAGGAAGCCCTTTGCACCTAAGTTTTCTCACCAGGTAGCTCTGCCCTGAAGTCTTCCCTGGGGGTTGTGCCAGCCACCGGCTCCAGTCTCAGTCACTATGCAAGCTTCATGCCTAGGCTTGATAATAATACTAGGAATAATAGTAGTAATAATGATAGCAACATGAGGAGAAGGGGGGGACAACCAAAGCTTTTCGTGAGGCGAGCTTGTGGCCTACGATGCCACCATCATGTTGCGATAGATGACAGAAGCTAGTAGGCCGAGCATTTTTCAAGCCAAGAAGACGTGCAATATAGTGTTGATATAATCCCTAAACCCTAGAGCTTGTGCATCCCCATAAACCCGTTTCCATTTCATTTTCCATTTGAGTTTCCATGACTGTAGGTAGTCATTTCTTCATTTGATTCTCCATGCTGTGGGTAATATATTCTTCTCAGGCGGCTCAGGGTCAGATGCAGACACGAAGTGAGCATGACGAGTCTGTCCTTGCACGTCGCTACTTTCCTACCGTCTCTACGTCGTCTCTGCGGAGTCGCCCCCTTCTCCCCGTAGCAGTGGCCCCACAGTCGTCTTTCGCTCTCAGGTTTGTTGCTTGCTGCCGGAGCTGCCCATCGCCGGCGAGTGCGAACGTCGCGACGTGCAGCGTCTATAGAAGCAGAGGCGTGTTCAGCAGGGACTATGATTGTCTACCTTGGAATCAAGCTATGAAGGACCTCGAGGATAGTCTGAGTTTGAGGGAAGTGCTCCAACATTGAATGTTTCGCAATGCAGGTCATTTATGAGGGTGCTGTCAGGCGTTCATTCCTTCAAGGGATGTTCTGGGTGAACGGCACAAATGGGAATGTGTATACAATAATTACGGGTTATGCAACCATGCACCTACTTGCTATGGTCTCAGAAGGAATCTTAGCTCGGACGCCTGACAAGTTCGCGGGAGGCCTCCCAGACTTCTCACGCTTAGCCATCCTCCTGCTGCGTTGTAACAGGTATCGAAGGTTTTTCAAACTGGTCGTCACAGAAACACCAACATACTTTGTACTAAATTTCAGGTACTATATCCGGGAAAACCTATCATTTACTGTCTATACCCATTAGGGTAACTAAGTTTAAGTTCCTTGACAGCAACCCAACATAGTGAGTCCACGAGGATGGCGGCCTCCCGCGGCGGGTCTTCCTTGGCTGCTTATCGTGCTGGCTTGGTGGTTGGGGCTTGTGTCTTTGGTGTCTTCTTGTCAGTTTACCTTGTGCCCCAACGCACCAAGATGCTAGCATTACATCGTACCAGTAACCAGGACAAACCTAGAAATCAGTTCACGATGGTTTTCAGGGTGCGGTTGGCGGCATGATAGCTTTCATTCACGGCTGGTGGGGCAGTCTTGCTTGGACATTGGAAACAGTTTTCCTGCATGCGTAAAAACCAAGTAAATCATGGGCTGAGTGGTTCCGAGATTGTGGTACGCAGGCCATCTCCTTAAAGTGCGGAGTGTTCGGAGAACTGCTGGTTTGTGGCGTTTGTGGGTTCTCTGGGATTCGGGCTTGGGGCCAGTTCTGCGTAGGGGAACCGAGAAGGTAGGCAGGGACAAAATTGGTCTCAGTTGGGTCCATCCATTGAACCCTGTCAATGCCGTATACCCTGCAAAGCATGAGGGCAGAGTAGCATTTGCTTTTGTTGCAGGCTTGATGCCCAACATAAACGGTAACAGGATGGCAATCATGCAGCTGCTCACTTCCCAGTAAAGTCCCTCAAATTAACAAGGTTCATAAGAAATCCACATGCAGTGAACACCGTTCAGCAGAGGTCTTGGTGTGGGGGCTGCAGGCTTGGCGGCGCTGACTCTCTGCCATGATATATGGTAGTTCCTCAAAATAAGGGGACCCCATTTAGATCCTAATATATTATAGTTCTTATTATGGGGATCCCCAAAAGGGTACCCCTAATTTTGGGAAACCCCCATATCAAGGGAGGGTACGAATTCAGTCTGGCCCGGCCAGTCCAACTGTAGAGGTAAGTATAGTTTTCCTCGGTGTGTTTTGTCCAAGGAAGCGCTTTGCTATCGATGGACCGCCCGAGTACGACCCTGCACCTTCTTCCATGGGCGGCAAGACGGCCGGGAGAAGTTTTGGTCACGGTGCTTGCTGCGTTTCTGCCATGGTGAGCATAGGAGGACAGCAGCAGTATGTACGTAATTCTGACGTAATTCTGCTTAAGCACGGAAAGCAAGAAGAACAGCTTCCCACAGCAATCGTCGTGCATGGAGAGAAGCCGTTGTCATCCTCATCACCACCATCATAGAAGGAATGCGTTGTCTCCCGCATTGACAGGTTGTCATCACCGGCGGAAACACCGGAACCTCGACGCACCAGAGAAGTGTGGAGGGTTTGTTTGGTGCAGCTGGGACGAACCTGAAACACTTGACATGTGATAGAATTCGGGTGGAACATGTGGTGAGTATTTCGAGAAGTGGGTGCCCATTGTATAGCCCGCAACTACGACAACCCTTCCTCCTGGGACATCCACAAAGGGACTCCCAATTGTTGCAAACCTTGTGATATACACTTCCTGAGAAAGCATGGTTCACTTAAGTCTGAGGTCTCGGCAAGGAATCTGCCATACGACTGGCGAAGGCGGCGCGACAGAATTCAGGATCAGGCATTCAACGGACACACGATTGCTTTGGTGAGGAATGGGAATGGATATCACCAAAGCTGAAGGTACCTCATGCCAAGTCGTGCGCAGTCGAGCAATCGTCCAGCCCAACGTAATTAGGAACGAACGGTTGGCTTCACAATAGCCCACCTTCTTGCCGGAGCTCCCCTCCTCGACTAAAGCCTCCATGCCAGGCTTGTGTTTTTGTTCCTTCTATGCTTCATTCTCGTTGCGCCATCACCCAGCCGGACCCAGCCCCACCACCAACACCACCAGCATACTGCCTCCCCAAAACCTTAAGCCAATTTTCATTATGGCGATACGTACAAAACTCATTCTTTTGAGTCCTCAATACTTCAGGCTGGAGCCACGGTTGTGCTCACGGCCCGCAGTGAGGAGAAGGGCCGCAAAGCCCTGGCTGATGTGCGCCTTTGGCCGCGCTTGCTTTGGAAGCCTCCAAAAGAATGTAGCAAGGATAGAAGACCTCGCGGATACGGAGTATGTTATCGCTTCTTGTGCTTTCAATTGGATCTGCTCACAGATAGTTCTGAGCGGTTCAAGGTAATGACAGTATGGTATCAACGGGTGGATTGCGAAGTCCAGGTTTTGATGCTATCATAGTGCCAACGATCAGCATTATTATGAATTGATGAGGGGCGAACGTACATCTGCATAAGGCAAGGAATGATGCAGGGGACGATCCGCAAGTCAGTAACATACAAACAACCTCAGCAACATCAGCCGACTGCAGCGTAGCATTTCGAGCCAATTGTCTTCTAGAACATGTTCAGGCTACTTGGAGTGGCCTTACGAATCCAAGGCAGCGCATTACTTCAATGAGCACGGTAATTAAACCAAATGCCGCAGACAGTGATGGAAGTCAGCATCCTGTAGATACAGCTGCCAATGGCAGATGCTGCCTAAAACAGGTGGACTCACATAATCCTGGCTCTTGCACAGAGTTGCCTCGCAAACAGAAGCCACTACAGATCTATACTCTACACTGGATCCATAAAATGACCAGGAAAGCCGCATCTGGCAATGAGGACGTCCACTTCCTCCAGCGCCTCGGTGCCAGCAGTATCAAGGTATTCTCTTCCAGTGAACTTATGCATCATTACCACTACTGTCCCTTCATGGACTGCAAAGAGTTCCGCAAAAGTAGACTGTAGACCCCAAAACGGAATTCAAATCAAGTGTTTCTGTCTCGCGTCACGACAGCTGAAGAATTGTGGGATTCCCAGCTGCCCGCATCAGTCAGGCTGGACCTGGCGGACTTAGAGAACGTAAAGTCCTTCAAAGACCGTTTCGCCAAGGAGAAGTACGGTGGGAGCCCTACAGTTACTAAGTTACAGCGCTGATCCTAAAGTGGATGTTTACTTCTGGGGTGAAAAGTGGTTTCTCCTTGGTTTTGTTATTTTCTTTTGAAAATCAAGGGTCTATTTTGCCACCAGCTATGCATACGTATTTGGGATTTGTTTCGAACATGACGTGGGCTACTGTCAACATGGTTATCCGTTTTTGGGACCTCGCGCGCGTGCAACCCACAGGTTAGTGCGCACAGTGCACGAGGGACCTGTTTGCTTCTGAGAGTCCAAAAGTGGTGATATTCCTTGGATTCTGATATGATTTTGTTCAAAGTCCAGGGTTGTATCACCGGGATGAAATCTGCACGAAATCCAAGGAACTGACGAATCCCCCCCTCCCCCTTATGCAAATCGCTGAAAGAAACATGAAGCAACCTTTCGCCAACTAAACAGCTTGGAGCCCGTGATAGGTTCGCTGACATTCTTGCTCCATAGCGGAGGCCCATGTTGTTCGGTCGTTGCTGGAAATGAAAGAGTACACGCAAAGGCAAGAAGATCGACGTGCTCATGAACAATGCAGGCGTCATGGCTATCCCAGAGAGAAAGGACCGGCTTGGGTTCTGCCCAGCCTTGGTTCGTGCATTTTCTTAATCTTATCACAGAGTTGATGCATTATTTCCAAGTCGGTATTTTGACTCTATCATTTCCGCTCTTCCTTGCGCTAGTGCTGTTCTAGACATTGTATGCTTTGCACCTGGTTGCCTGGTATGCTGCCTCAAGGGTTGACTGCATGGGCACTGGCCTGAGGCAAAGCCATGTGAGAGAGCCATACTAAGCATTCCCAAAATTCGCCGTGAGATTGCAGCTCTGAGAGCAGGAGACAAAGAATGGGTTCGAGCAGCAGTTTGGTGTCAACCACCTGGGACACTTCGCAGCTTGTCTGGGTCGCCAGCTGCAGTGGCACTTGGCCGGAGGGGCTTTTCAGAGTTGATGTTCAGGCTGCAGTTGCCAGGACCCCTTGAATTGGACCTGGACCTTCTGTGAATTCATCAGGATTTGATGTGCTTGCTCATGGGTACGACCCTGCTGCAGCCTAGTGTTTCATGCTTTCTTGCGACTGTACCAGTTGAAAGCGCTTAGCAGTAGCAACCGTCCTGCCTGTAGGCCCAACACGCATCACTACATGCAACATGCTTGGAAGTTTTTGCTAGCAATTGGCAAGCAGAGTCCCTGCTAGCTACTTACCTTAGATGTACCCCGAAAAAACAGAACAAGCTTTTCTCTGCCGCATCATTGAGGACTTCACCCTAGCATTGACAATATGAGCAATCACGAACACCTTCGTTGCCAGCACCAAGCATCTCATGATTCTAACAGGCATAGTGTACAAGCTTGGGATTGATCGCCCAACTCATTTTTGCCATGGCTACTGCCGCACACATCAAGGTGGGCTGCAACATCGCACAGGTAACCAGAGACGGGCTATTGGCTTATACGGGTCAGGGCGTTTACAGGAGAAGTTGAGTAAGTGCCGCGATTGACGTGTCAGAAGAACCTGCATAAAAGGTCCTTATACTTGCTGCATGGCGAGACACTGTCCCAAGTCTCAAACCTAGCAAACACAGCTTGGAGACTTCCACCTGGATATCCAAGCTGAGCTGTTTGCCGAGCTTCAATCCAATCTTGCAAGACGCCTTTCGCCCAGTATGTAGGTCAAAGAATTGTGAGTATACTCTTCCATAATAATCCTGAAAGAGCCAAGTCAAAGATCAAAGCGCATCTCCTTCTCTAGTGGAGGTTGAGCCTGTCTTGGCCCGTCCTTGGGTGCTTCTGCGGAATGCATCTCGGACTTTGGTTCCAAACCACATCAGGAGGAGCATGCTGCTTGTACAGGTGATGGGGAATGATGCAATCTTTTTCGTGGTAATGATAGCACGAGCAAGAGCAAAAATGAAATCAACTGAAGGCAGTGACTAATTTTCAGATTTCTCCAACTCCCAAATCACTTCAAGCGGCCTGTCATTTCCCAGGCTATGGACACAGCTCACATGCCATCTTGGCTACAACGGAACCATCTCCAGTTCACAGAGAAACTCTTCAGCAAAGGCACGGAGGGTGGACTTGCCTGACATGATCTCACATGTAGTTACTGTAGTCTGAGCTCCTTAAAGCTGGATTATATAGGGGAGTACTATAGAGGTTATTAAGGGGATACTAGGAGTTTAAACTATGGCTCATATGCGGCGTGAGGAAGGTGTAAACTCACGCTTACATAAGCTGAATACGTCGCAGACGGACGTCAAAATCTCGTCGGGCCCATGCAGGTATTCATGGAAGTCCTGTCCTTGTGGCGCAGACGCTCTACAAGATGAAGGGGTGCCTCACCAAACTGAAATCAAGAGGTCAGTCTCTTTGCTAGGCCAGCTAGTGGGTGGCTTTCCCTGTCGTGCAAGTGACTTGGAGAAGTAAGATTCAAGCCACCGAGGCACACACCTCATGTTGCTTTCGTTGGAAGGTCCAACGTTGGCAAGTCCACATTGTTGAAGCTGGCTGCAAAGACAGGTTGCATGCAAGTTTGCACGTGGTGGCTGAAATGGACATTCGCAAGGGCAACTTTGTCAGCTTGGAAGTTCAGGTTTTCATTGCCCGAAGCTCACTGACTCGAGGAACATGCTGCTACATCGGAGACCTTCTCCTGTCCCCGAGCACATCAGTAACAGCCGAGCACCCAGTGCAAGCGAATTCGTCCAGCTCCACCATCGCGTCCACTTCAAGTATTTTGTGGGTTCGTAAGCTAGTAAGACTGGCTCGGGAAGGCAAGAAGCTTCACCTGCCAACCGCAGCACCTGTGTCGCACACGCCCGGAAGGATGAGAGTGGTGCTTGCTTCAGGTCATACTTCGCCGGGAAGGGATGCAAGAGAGACAGAGCGAATTAGTGGAGCGATTGCCTGGTGCATTGACGAGGACGCGGCATTTGTTCCGGTTTGAGCTGGGCAACACAATGACGTTGGTGGACCTACCAGGCTACGGGCATGCAGCGAAGACTCCGAAGGAGGCCAGGCTGGGTACTGTAGCGCTGAGCATCCTTGCAGCTGCATCATGGCTGCGAAGCATTCTTGTGTGAAACGTTCCTGTAACAGTGATTGTCATGAAGGTTAAGGAAAGCTGGAGGGAACTGGTCGATGGATATTTGTGCCTGGGCTGCAGTGCCAAGGAGTTCTTCCAAACTCAAATGCTAGCATGTGATGTTTACCCCAGTGAGTTTTTTCTCCTGTATATGTTGAATGGACTCTTAGTGAAGGGGATGCCTACAGGACCAACGCCGATCAGCTTCGCCTCGTCGTATCCCTGGTGGATGGCAGGGTTGGTGTCAAGCGGTCGGATGACTCTCGGAGCAATGTGGTCCTTTCGCAGCAGGCAAAGGTTTACGTACATGACGGCTAGGGCTAGCAGCTCGGGTTTGTTTGCTGAGCCTGCCACGCTTACCTTCGGATGCCTAAGATGGGCAGTAATGAAATGACTGCTGTTATCAGTACTGGTTGCCGTTTTCCTTTCCCAGAATTGCTATTATTCTTTGACTTCTGCCTGCTGGTATCTTGCGTGACCGCTATTAGCATTCCCAACTCCTTCGAATTCAGGAGGAGCTTTGGGAGCTCCTTGAAGAGCGAGAAAGGCAGCTCATGGTGGTGCTTACCAAGGCAGGGAGGGAGGGGGTAGGGGGAGGGGGTTGGGTGGGAAACGAGAACATGAAATCAATACAGTGGAGATATTACTGCCGTGAAGTACATTAAGTAACAGCAGGCAGTATCATGACAAGCAATACTGGCGATCGCAACAAGATGCGAAACAAGTATGATTCATGATCAACGCCAAAAACTGGCTCGAAGAGCCGCTACATTTGAAATGTACATAGGAGCGCAACGCAGCGGCAGAACGAGCCAGTCCAAACACACGAATTTGCGTGGAGGTTGACCAATGCTCTCCGGAAGTGCTCAACAGGACCATGGCGCACGTGGTGTGCCTGGGCTTCATTCGCGGCAGGGTCTTAGGAAGACAGCTGGAAGTGGCGGATAGATTTCTGCCAGCCCCGCTTAGCAAAAGCTCATAACTTGACAAATCCCCGCAAACGGCTATTTGTTTTCCTGACAGGTCCTTGCTGGAGATGAAGTCGCTGGGGCGGCAAGAGTTTGTGAAATTAGGTGAAGTCTCGCGAGGAGAGAGCCTTTGATAGGAAGCTTGGCTGAGGAAGGCGACCTACATTTGGCCTTACGTGCACGCAGTCAGTGGCCTCTACGGTCATGGCGTGGACGAGCTAAGGGCATCTGTTAGCTTGGTAGCTGCTGACTACGTCGCGCGAAAGCAGGCCAAAAAGGACGACATGCTTGTGCAAGTCACTCGATGCTTGGTTTTTGCGTAGGAGTGCAAGTGCAGACTAGGGGTGCTGTTGAGGAAAAGGGGTTCGCCGTGCTGGTGGCGCAGAGCTTTCACCTATGTGATGGTTTCCCAAAACGAGGGCTACCCTTTTGGGGTTCCTCATAAAAGGGATCACAGTATCTTAGTGGTCTACATTGGGGTCCCCCTATCTCTGCAAGCTACTGTTTCTTGAGACGCCTTGGGCAGCTGAGGCATTGACTGGCGTGCTTCTGCCTCTACTGGAGAAGGCAACGCCTGCAGTCAGAGCTGAAACTGATTTGATGCCTGAGCGTTGTGCAAGGCCTTCTTGTGATTGGGCCACCTGTTACGTGGAGCGGCCTTCTTCTGCAGTTGAATAAGAAAGGATAGGCTATGCATACGGCAGAATG
This sequence comes from Symbiodinium pilosum, assembly GCA_905231905.1. Lineage (NCBI taxonomy): Eukaryota > Dinophyceae > Suessiales > Symbiodiniaceae > Symbiodinium > Symbiodinium pilosum. The sequence goes on from CAJNIZ010014002.1 coordinate 51,245, forward strand.
TCATGCGGGACGACTCCGAAATGCTGATCTTGCATACCCTGGCGTACGGTTAGCTGGGAATGAAGGAAGGGAACATTGAAACTCGTATATTGGGCTAAATAGGGACTACTGAAATATCTTTTCTTTCGTTCCCAGCTAACCAAAGGCCAGTGCCTGGGCAGGCACAGGATGGAGCACGGGTTATTGCTGTGTCGAGCACAGCACACCTTGGTGCCAACAAGGACCTCATGACAGGAGAAGCCTGGGTCTTTGAGGGGAAGATGGGAGGTGGCATGACAATCTCTTGAACAAGCTGGGTTGCCGTTAAGGAACTTAAGCTAAGTCACTAGAATAAGGAAACCTTATGGTGTAGTTCATATACATACTCACATATCTCACATCATGCTAATTTAGTTTAAGTGGATTAACAGCAACCCAGGAAAGAGCATGCCGAAGTGTATGCAAAGGCCGTTTTCAGATGCGCTGGCCAAGTAAACTCTATATTATATGTCGTATGCATGAGCTTACGGTTTGGTTCTTCGCCCAGCGGTGTCTACGTATTGAATCCTGGATTTTTGGCCTTGCTATTCGACGGCAAACCTCCAGGAGACCTCATGGCTCTTGAGCGGTACACTCAGTGGGGCGCTGTGCTTAGATGGTCACTATGGTTCGTGGTCGTTTGCTTCCCTCGAACTTGTCGCAGCAACATAAACACCCACCCACATGCCTCATAGCCGGGCTCTTCCGTAGGGCGGAGTGAAGTTAGCTTGATGTGGCTTTGCCAAGTGTGATGTCAAAAAAAGGTTCTTGCGCACGTATAAAGGCACGTCAAAACGAGAGCAAGCTCAGACTGTGTAATCATCAGGATTGAGAAGAATGCAAACAAGGTTGCGGACATGAGAGAAGGACAGCGTCGTTCATGAGCACCTGTCGCCATTCCACCTTGCACTTGATTTGTGAACCAGTCTGTAGTCTCATTCATTCCAGCAGCTTCTGGCACAGAAAAGAACCGGGGAGGGCAAAGGCAAGGGCTCTCCAGAGCAAAGAATAATCATTCCCAAAACCAGAACTTTCCAAGTATCCTGCGTTAGGACCTGGGCAAGAACAAGATAATGATCTGTGCTGCTTGAGATTAAAGCCCAACACACAGCAGAAGCTACCTCCTGAAGTTTCTAGGCCCTAGGCTTATGCTGTAGCCATGGCTGCTACACTTGTTGCTGCTTCTCACGCGGGCACCCAGCTCCAGAATGTGGTCAGGCTTGCTGTGACAACATCATTGGCCTGCCAAGGTGATCCAAAGTGGAAGTGTGTTCCGCAGGGGAGAAACTTGGTTCCCGGAGACCAAGGAGAGAACCTCATTGATCCACCATTCTGGCAGCATTTCGTTCTGGGACATTTCGCAGGTGATCAGCAGGAGGCGTCCTGTTCTTTGGACGACGCAGGTCATTGTAGACATAGCAGCCTGGCACACACAGCTGCAGTGACCAAGAGGGCGTTTATGCTTGATGGTGGCTATACCTTGAACAAGTGAACGAGCCAATTCGATCATGGGGTATCTCTGCAGTGACGGCAGCTCAATGCATGTCTCCAGTGCCAAAGCCTTCAACCAGCCGATCGGCTGATTGAAGGCCTTTGGCACTGGAGACATGCATTGA
>CAJNIZ010014002.1:60832-80268 GCA_905231905.1 Symbiodinium pilosum
TTGGTTGGTTGGTTGGTTGTTGTTGTTGTGGTGCGTTCTTGTGGTCGTCCGTCGTCTCGCCCTCGTCCTCCTCGTTCTCGTCCTCCCCGTCCTCGTCCTCCTCGTCCTCTTCGTCGTCATCGTTGTCGCCGTCGTCGTCGTTGCTGCTACTGCTGTTGCATCGTGATGACGAGCATGATAAGGAGCTGTGGGCCAAATCAGAGAAGCTCACCGGTGTGAGTTACAAGATCTAGAGCACTTTCTACTTCAAGGAGAGTGGAAAAGAAAATGTCAACGACCATGATGCCAAATTTCAATGTACTGTACCATGTATCACGGCTATAAAGTGCAAGATAGTGCAAGTTTTCTTTTCCATGAATAGCTCGCAGAGATGGCTTCCGCTGCGGTTGTGATATTCTTCCGATAGCGAGGCAGTCACAAGGGTTTTGGATGTGAGGTTCAAGTGGCTCTCATAGGGATAATGGGCGCGTAAATCGAAAATCAAATGAAAAATGACATGGAACCTAGGGTTAGGTGTTGACGAATGTCATGTAGGACTGAGTTGGAATTTGTTTTATGTGGATTGACCAGCTGGAGCAATTTTCACAGGACCAGCCGCCTGCGGAGGAGACCAGGTATAAGCAAGCCGGTAGTAGAAGGGTCTTTGACTGTCACCAGAACACGGATCAACCTCCTCCTTAGGAGACGCTGAGAAATCCAACTTTTCCTTGCATGTCCGATTTTCTATTCTTGCTGGAGCCCATAGCTCAATCTAGCATTTAGCAAGTTGGACCGTGCGTGTCCAGAGGCCCAGGTCTACCAGCAAGCTTCAGTTTGCACAAACTCAACCATCTCAGCCCTTGCGAGGCAGGAAGAAAAAGGTGCACTGTCGCAGCAGAGCCATAGCACGAATGGGCATAGAGCGCGGATTGGCCAGTAGGCAGCTAAGCCATCGATAGAAAACTTCTCAAACATAGTATGCTTCACTGAGGCTCCAAATGGCGGGCCTGCAGCTGTAAGACATCCAACATATATGAACAGGTCTTGAACAACAAAGGACTCCAACAGTCACTTGGTTCATCTGCTGAAGTCATTGCTTTTGGAGAAATCTTCTGGCTTGTGTAGTTGGCCGCGCTAGTAGCTATGACGAGAATATGGCGCCAATACTCCCAACCATGTGAGGCTGGGTATTGGGGTTTTGGGCAGGCTTGTCTGCAGTTCGAGAGGCTAGGCCCGGCCTCTGCCAGTCGTGAAACGCTCCCAGCGCTGAGCTTGCGTTTTTGCCGCTGGCTCTCAAGTGGTTTCACCCCAGTCTGGCCTGACTCAGCCATGCAACGCCTCGAAAGCGCCTGATGGCGCAGCCCATGCCTTGGATTTGCCGAGTTACCAATGACATGTTGGTAGCACAATGGCTCAGCTCGAAAGCATTCGAAGGCAACGCCATTGTGTACCAACACCTCATAAAGCCTTCAACCCTAGACCCTTTGTTCGTGGACGCTCAGCAACCCCGGACTTCCTCCATAGCCAGACTCAGAGGCACTCCAAAGAGCCTTCACCGCTCATTTGCACTCATGCTCGGAGGTTCATGCGTATTCTTGCGTGGGTTTTAGGCAGGATGTCTGCACCTCTAACATTGCTTGGCGGGTTTGAAATTCTACTGGGATCTACGCATAAAATTCCTAGCAGGTAAGCTTCTAATCTCTGAAGGCCGTTTGTTGCTCAAAGCCTGCAAAGCCCTTGCGCGGGCGTGGCTGCAATGGTTGTTTCGCCAGTCAACCATGCCGCCGCTCGATGAGAACATCGAGAAGGAAGTTTCTCTAAACTCACATTACGCTCCCCCAATACAAGGTGAAACCACACCTAGGCCCTCTGTCAAGGACAGCGGTCCACAGTAGGCCTCTTTCCAGATTTCATGTTAGTTTGATTGAGTTTGAAGAGAGGAGGCGCAGTAAGGAGACATGTTAGCATGAACCTGCCCAACTTAGGTGTTGGCACTGACCTGTACTTTCATGGTGATGAGCACATTGAGTTTGGCCTTGATGGGTATGGCCTGCAGCTGAGACATTTTCGAATTGGACTATTGTTTGTTTTTGGTTGCAGCTCAGCACTGAGAGCAAACCAAGTGAGTAATTATAGTACTACACTTAGGAAGTCAGAGTCAGATGTAAGAGCATGCCGTCACAAAAACCTTGCTTTTCACGTCCGCTCGAGGCAAGAAAGGACCCAACAGCGGCCTTCAACCGCATTGCCGTGATGGCCGGAAGCTTAAGTAGGACCCTGCAAACTAGGAGGTGTTTGCATGTTGGCACCCAAGCGGCGACATTTGTCTTGTTCGTGCTTGTCTTCTTGGGCATGGTTCATGCATTGCAGCCAAGTGCATCAATGCTCCAGTGGGGTTCCAGAACACCTGCACAATCAAAATTGCGTTGTCGGTCACAGGTCACTTCGTGTGCATCCGTCGCCTACTTCCTCATGAGCATGGACCTGGGAATCCTGGAGGCGAGCGCTTGAGGTCAAGCATGCTGCTGTGCGTCTTCTGGCTTGATCCCTCTGGCATGGAATTGTATTGAATTATTGTGTCGCAGTTCTGGGTGTTTCACGCTGAGGGCGCGCCATGCTCGCGTGCAGAAGCATTGTGTTGCAGTCCCAGTGGTATGTATGTTTGCACAAGAGAACTGCTAAGTTTTCTTCTGCCAAGTGCTTTGGCGTAGAGATTGTCACCACGGAAATTACTTCGCGCCGGCGATCATCTCACCATCACAATCACCAGCAATATCCCCGCACATTGGTACTCACAGAGCAGATGACCATGTCAGGAAGCCGACGGAACGCGAGTTTACTGGATTCGCTACCCGGCCATCCACCTCTTCAGGTTGGTTTGAGCCCATTTAGGTGGATACATTGTCGTGAGGGCACCTCGTTTCACGTCTGAACAGGCACTATACATGCACAGTCAAACTCTTCAAAAGTCATGATGACCTTCGCTGCTCAGCCCAAGGATACGTGGACTGGTGCTTCACGACGCCACTGATGCTGATCGAGCTGGGCGTACTTGCTGGAGCTGAGAGGTGGCAGACGATCCTGCTCATTGCATCCTGGCCTATGTGCTGTACCGCTTTGCGGGGGCCTCCCTGTCTAAAGGAACGAAAAGAGTCTCCCTGTATCGAACACACCCTTCTACTAGGCGCGTTGGAATTCTTGCAACTGGGTACAGCATTCCTCTGACAACATAGGGGCCGTGTATTGAACGAGATAGGCCGCAGCTTCTCTTGCAATAAGAGCCCAGTACATGTTCCAACATGGCGAACGAGATCAGGTGACTTCGTCAAGGTACATTACAATTGATATAAGGCGAACGAGATGAGGGGCCGTGGATTAAACATGTCCCATAAGGCCCAGGTAATGAAAAAAGCCGGCGCTCACCTCTTTATGCTCCTGATGCTTTTTGAAGCTCCCTCAGGATTATAATTTGGCCGCATTGCTGCTTTGCCCTTGGATGGCCCAGAGCCTGCCATGTGATCGTCCGAGGTCTTTGATGAACTTATGCTGATTTTTGGCATTGCTTCCTCAATGAGTCCAGCAGGCGGGCCCAGCCTCGTGTGTAGCCATTGGTTGGCCCATGCTGTCTGGGCCAACTGCAGAGCAGCTTGCAGCGGTTTTGTGGGCATAAGCGCTTTTGGCAAAATCTCGTGGAAGCACCGAAACAGCTAAGTGTATGACTGTATGTAGCTGCGACGCTCTGCATGAATGTAGGCAAGTGGCCCTGCTTTATGCTGGGCCTCTTGGCGTTCACGGGAGTCCTGCTCAAGCTCTTCCTCAGCCTCAACACTCGAGCGGAAAAGCTAGGACAGCCGAGCGTCAGGGGTATGTCTGTGACAAAGACTTCCTTTTCGCATGGTAGAGGTCGGAGGGTCTTCATCTTCTTACCACCTGAACAGAGTTACAAGTCCCGTCCATCTGCACAGGGCTGTAAGCGCTTCAGCCCTTCAGGAGGAGAGGCCGAATTGCTTTTCAAATTCGTTGCAAATCGCACAGCCCCGTGGCCAAGAGACGCAGGTGCATGAATGGAAGTCTTAGTGCGCTTGATGCATGCATGGATGCGTCGCTGGTTCTGTTCCCGCGTCCGTCTGCAATCTATACAACTTCATAAAGACATGCATTTCTATCAAGGCTTGCATTGAGCAGCATGTATAATAGGAAAAGCTCGACGAGCTGAGGCCGAAATTTGGTGCATCTACCCTGTGCTTTTCGCCTTGTGCGAGTGCTGAGAACTCAGTGAGATTTTGCCTTCTGCTCATAGGAACGGAGTCCCAGCTCTTGAGCGGACTGCAGGGTGTTTTCTGTTCTGGGCTTCAGAGGTAATTCGTAGGATAAGTAATGGCCGGCATTGAGCCATACACTTCTCATCTTGTAGAATCGCAAGGAGGCCAGCTGTCTGCAGCATGACGGGCCGAGGCACGAAGACATTGCCTGAGGAGATCGAGGTTGCCGGCTATGCAATTGCTGACGTCATAGCAAAGGGTGGTATTCCAATGATGGTGACTTGACTGAAATGTTGTGCAGAGCAACAATGTTTGGCCGTGTGCGCACGCCCTCTGCTGACAACTGAACCCGTGCTCATCTGAAGCATTTGGCAAGTTTTCAGATGATCATTCCATGCCCATCCATCACAGAAGCTTTCAAGAGCGAACTTATAGCATTATGGCACCTCGAATCGAAGCCCGCATACTTCGACTGCATCGATTAGCCCCTGCCTTACACACCTTACAAGAAAGATGCAGAAAGCAGAGCAACTCGATCAGCCCAATGTTTGCACCAGATATTCCCCACAGAGTCTGTAGTCCATCTAGAATTTCCCACTGTTCGTATGTTTCTCTTTGCCGCCTCAGGTGTGGGTGTCGATCGTAACGAACTCGAGAAAGCTTGGCATAGCTCCTCCCATCGAGCCAATGGAGAACGAAGAAGAAGCCTTGGCTGATGCAGCCTGACATCAACTCTCGACAGCCTCAAAGGCTTTGCACCACAAAACGCACAACGTTTTCCTCCAGTTTCAATCCTGGCTCTGGCATTTTTTCTGGACAGAAAAGAACAAAGGAGGGATGACCAAACATCAGGGAGCGAGGTCTAGGAAGTGGCTTCCCGGCTTCTTTTTTGTCCAGTGCCAAATACTGGCTCAGCAAGCTCGTGCTGGCTTGGCGGAGTCTGCACTTCGTAAGAAGGAGAAGGATTGTACGTCTACGGCATGGCACACTGCCTGCAATAGCCTTGCACGTGGCCGCCAAAGTGCTGCACGGTCTCTCTTGCAAGCATATCTCTGCTTGAAGGAACCCTGTAATCTCAACGACTCTAGAAGTTAGCAATTCACGAGTGACAGCTCCGAATGTGCGCCGGCCATTCCGGCGCCGCCTGCTCCCACTGCAACACAGAAGCTACCAGCTTCATGCTAATTATCTGTTGCACATGAGAGGCTGTCTAGTCGCGAAAGTAATTGTGGAACAGGAAGTCTGGTGTGAACGAATTCATTACAGGGTTCCTTACTGACTCCAGGCACTGGAGGAGGACAGATAGGGATCTCCACCAGTGCTTGGTCCGGAAGCCGTGCACCTTTGTTTGGCCCGCTAGATCCTTCAGAGCCATGAGGCTCCGCCGCATAAGCATATAAATTATGACGTGCACATGCACACGTGCATACACATGAATGTTGGTAGACTGGGTCCTTGAAGGCTTGAGGAGGTTTGCATGGCAGAGTATATGGTTATTCGTAATGTGGCGGATGTGCCCACTCCTCAACAGAGCTTCTCTCGTGTACAGCCCAAGCATCAGGATTAGTCCAAGGAAGCTCCGTAAAAGCAACCACGTCTAGATTTCGTTGGCACGGACAGCAACATAGAAACTGGGTGGACCAGGTTTGGAGGACCCTTGGAGTAGCGATGCCAATATAGACAATGAGCCATCAAAGGCTTCCGGAGGTGAATGGTGCAGAAGGATCAGTGAGTGCCCTACTAAGCCTTGCCAGCTGGGATGGCACAAGCTCCCTCCCGGCTGAGGAGTCCTAGGACCTGTATGGGCTTAAGGTTGAGGTTTTGTTTCGCGGTTCATTACGAGCCCGCACGACTACCTCTACAGCCCGCTTATTGAATTGAAAGTTGCTGAGGTGTGTGAAGACCCAGTACACAAAGATCGATCGAAGTGAGGCCAGAGCTCCTGTTGAGAGACCCCCAGAATACGACAAAGACTGCAGATGCTGATGTCAAGTCATCGTTGCCTAATATGACTAATATGTCTTACATTGACAGGGGTTGCGATAGAGGCAACTAGTCAGCGCAGAAGTAATAAAAGCCGCTGCTTAGCTTCATCGCTGCCATGGGACATTTGCAAGCCCCATAAACACCTCTTGGCAGCGCAAAGATTCTGGGAAGTCTGGGCTCACGGAGGCGTTTGAACATTTCAACGTTTCAACTCTGCGGCGGAAGGAACTCATCCTTTTCCAGCCGATGCGGCTAGGGATGTTGCTTAATGCCGAAACCCAGAAGCATTGCATGCAACCTCGGAAGAAAAGACGGCACGGAACCATCTGGACGCGCCAAGCTTGCTAGAGGCCATGATGCGCAGTGCAGTGTAGCTGTTGTAGCCTGCCCGAGACCTCCGAGGTGGGCACATGGTCATGCCCAGTGGGACACAACAGTGCCAGCCTCAGATAAACATGGGGGCTGCCATACACAGGGACCCCAATACAGTCCGCAATGTAATCGTTTCTCCCGGATCCCTAATCCTTAAAAGTCATGCTTGGGACCCGCCCTAATTCAGAACGTCCCAGCCCTAACTAAACTTTAGTCTTGGCCCCTTCAACCCATGCTGACCCTGTCCATGCATACGCACCTCAGTATCAGATGATTCAGATGTTGATGACTTGCCACTTCTTGCTGGGCCCATGCTGTAGGGAGGGCGTCCCATGATGGAGACGAATTCTTCGCATGCCATATTCCAGATTGTTTCACTTAGCAGCTGGCTCGTTGCAGGCACTGCGCATAGTTGTCCAAATCAGGCATAGTCTGCATGCATTCGATCCCCCCCGTGCTTAGGTGCCTAGGTGCCCGGGCTGCGCACAGGGAACCAAGCGCCAACCACTCAGGTCATTCTTCTGGAGTCTCAAGTGGAAAATTCCAGGTTGGGAACTATAGCGGAAAGAACTCCTCTACATTCATCCAGAGCTGCTGCAGTCATCATGCAACCGCCGGACGAGCATGATTTTTTGTAAGCCTGGCAAAGCGCTGTCATGGCCCGCCAAACAGGCAATGGCCACAGTCTATGCTGACTTAGAGATGTTGAGTTCACTTTTACTGTGCGCTCTGACCGAATGAAGGGCTTGAGGGACTGGGCAGCGTGAGGTCACTTGACGAACCCGTCACCTACAAGCTGCAAGAGGCAGCACACCCTGCAGTGGAGAAGCATTCCAGTTGCATCCGCCAATTCTGCAGCACCTCTTGTCTTGGGGGATGCCGCAACAGACTCAGGTGCATCAATCAAGAATCTTTAACACCCGTCTCGTGGATCAAGACTCGAAATAATTGTGGAGAGCCGTTCAGTGACATCAAGTTATGAGATTGATATCGGCTATTCTGAGCTCCTTGTGTTTCTTGGCGTGCTTGCGCAATCCTTAGCTTGGCCTTCTGCCATGGCCACGGACTCTGAACAGATCGAAGCACCTCAGCTGTCCTGGGGCTTAGGATTTCAATGCAAAATTGGAAGCCTGGCGCACTGGAAGCCGCATTCTCTACAGATCATGCATCTGATTATTCGATTGCTCAAGCCATGTCGAGCACGTGGGTACATGACTGAAGAAGAGACGCGTATGCAACCCTCCATGCAGCCACAGTACCCTAGCATCAACAGAACGAGTGTGAGGACTGGGCCGATGAAGTCTTTGCGGTCCTGGGGAAGGAAACCTCATGGTCTGTGACAGAGGTCGGCAATTACCAGCCAGATGATTTCCTATACTCAGCGATGCTTCGGCACTTTTTACATCCACCTCCATTTTCAAAGGTGTCCGCTGCTAATGCTGTTGCATCTGCAGAACTGAAGGATTCCCCAAATAGGCACATTACAAGATCTCAATGTTGTCGTCGCAGTTTGGAAGTTCTTCTTGCGGCTAGTTCCCGAAGCTATGATAGGAAACCTACATGACTTTTGCCGGGTCACGCTCACTAACAGAGAGTTTACATTGGCTGCTTCGTGGATGTGCGCGAAGTACGCAACTGCCACAGGTTCGTTGTCCGGAAGAAGGATGCCCGCCAGTGGTGACGGTGTTTCCTGGCATTACGAGGATCAGCATCCGGAACTACGAAACCGTGACCAACATTCCCAGAGGACTCCCATCAGTGAACGGGGACCTGTTGGGACAACGGTAATGCAACAATTCACAATCCATCTTAACCTTCTTTCTAGCTAGTGAGTCTCTTGCAGGCGATGCTGCGTTGGAAAGCCGTTTCGTTTTTCTACTTGTTTAGGTGCTACTGCCAAGTCATGCCAAGTTAACATAATTGGTTCTGCTGGCATGACTGTCCTTTTGACGACCCACTTTGCGGTATTGCTATTGTAAGACCAGTTTGGTGAGCATATCCCATCGAAGCTGTCCTTCACCAAGGCTTTGCGAAATGCTGGTTGTGAGCTTCCCGCTTCTTCAATCCATGTAAGGTGAATAGAGTGCGTGAGGCTTCGAAGGCCATAAAACAGCCAGTGCCTTTCTATTTGAATGATGAACCTGGCCCAGGGTCCGCTACAAAGCCATACTGGAAACAATAATTCTTTCAAGAAAGGGTCAAATCTTGAATGTTCGAGGCAGCCTCTGCCCCTGCTGCAGGCTGACAGACCTCAGCGTGAAAGCGCCCAAGCCGGGCAATGGCCACGTGGCTGTGACAACTTTGGGAGAGATGGCAAGCAATTGCAAAGCTTTCACAGCCGTAGATGCCCGAAGAATGCGCGTTTCACATTGTAGCCGTAACCATTGGGACACAAGCAGAGGCATGCCCCCTGTGGCTTTTACAGGTGTGTACAAGATCTTCAAGCCGATTGCAGAGGTCCAGCAGGACGATGTTGCGCAGGTCAGGTGCTCTGATCCCACCCTCAGGAGACACTGGAATACAATCCATTTTGTCATTTAGTTTCCGTTGCATAGCTTGCTAGTTTAGCATTTCACCAGCTCATCGTCCTGCTGCACTTGTGAAGGCCCTGCAGACACCAAGCCACGGCCACTGTCACGGTGACGCTACCCATGGCAGCCACGACGCACATGGTGAGCCCGGCAAAGAAAACGATTGCTGTGGACATGGCCATGAAGGCCATGACCATGGGCATGGGCACGAGGAGGCTTCTCACCATGAAACGCACGGCCATGGGTGAAGGATTGAGATATCCTGATTGGCAAAAGGCAAAAGCCACTTCCCACACTGTGCTGAAGCAGCAACCGATTTGCACGACTGGCCGTGGTGCAGCCTGCGAGATTTGTTTCTGGAGCGCAGGCTCGCGGCAGGACAAGCCATGCACCATGGACAGCAACCTTTTGGGAAGGGTTCCGCTGACAACGCAAAGTCGTTGTCTAACTTGTTGGCGAAAATACTGCTGCCCTGGCCTGCAGGGTTTCGCGTAGCCCTATGGCCTCTGTAGCTGCACTGCTTGACGAAGCATGACACGAATGATTCCTTGAGAGTCAGGCTGACATGGTACTGTGCGCATTTCGCAGGCGGCATTGCGACGTCCATGCCAACCAGGCATTCCGGAAGCCTTTTTGTGCAACGCGTTCGAACCGCTTGAAGGACTGAAGCTGCATAGCTTGCTGCATGTGCTTCTAGCTACTGACCATACGCGGATAGGGGTAGTGTCGTGTACCAGCCTCAGGCGCTAATCCTAGTACCAACCATGAGTGGCCATGTCAAATCTGCAGCTGTGGTGGCTCCGCGCCAATTGTCTAGGGCCTATTGCTCCTGTGGCGTTCAGGCACCATCTGCTTAGAAGGGCTGAGCACTCGCAGCGGAACTTCTGCCTTTCAGCCAGTGCAAAACTCTTCCCACAAGTGCTGCCGCTAGCTTTCGATAGTTCACGCGCACATCAGGGAATGACCTCCCTTCTGGAGCAGGCTCTATACATGGCTCCTGCGTCCCTACGCGTGATCATCCTGGTGGCCATTTGCCAGTCGCAAGGCCCAGTAAGCCAGGGGAGGCCATTCTTCACAGGTCGTATGTGTAGACCCGCTTGTGTTGATTCCGTAAGTTTCTGAGGTGTTCCGAAACTATGGCCTTCCTGCAATCAAGATCTCTTTCACTTGTGTCTTCAAGTGATTTTTCATACACCAAGCTTTTCATCGCTAGCTGCTTGAAGGAGCTGTCTCGTGTGACTGCAGTTGGACCAACAACGGCGAATACTGCAGAGACTTGGTTGCATCCCTTCAGGAAGGTGCTTGTGATGGACCTGCACCACAGCCACCACAGTCGTGGTCCGTGGTCAGCCAGGTGGCAACGATGGAACCCACTGCTGGAGCGTATGCTGCCCGAACTCATGTAGTGGGGGTGGCTGGACGGCGCCTTGCCTCACATCAGCGGGCTTTACCAAGCAAGTGAACTCAACTCACCCTTATCAACTCATAAAGCTGCACCTGTGATGCCCCCTTGAAGTGCCTGTAGCGCCTGCTTCACCCGGTTATAGTATGCGTCAGTATATTAAAGTATGTTAGTATACTATTTATGATACATTATGGTATACTGTAGTACATTATAGTATATTATCTCTCCAAATCCACTCTGCCTCAGAATGTATCTTGGGATGCTGGCAGTGACTGGCGGTCTTCTTCCGCAGAAGTTCCCCAAAAACACTAAAGCATTTGAGCTATAGTCCAGACTCCTTAAAGTGGGGATATATATATGGGATTATATAGGGGAGTATTATAGGGGTCAGTGAGGGCGGATGCTAGGAGTTTAGACTATAGCTCATTTGACGCTGAGGGGAGCTGGACGCAGGAAGAGGTAAATTCCTCCGGAAGCTCAGGTGGCATACTCCGCCCAGCGCTGTCAAATGTCAAATGGCGTGCGCAGGACACTTCGAAGTACAGTCGTGAGGCATAAGGATAATATTACTAATACTACTTATTATCATCTACTAAAAGTTAGTTATACTACCAATACTAATAACACTAATAGTAGTAAAAATGAGACGGGAGATCCAAGGTCATGGCTTTGGACAAGGGACTTCGAGCACCATTTCAGCCACTAGTTTTGGCCACCGTGATTTTGAGTTCCTTCATGATGGGGACGAAACCAGGCTCTATGATGATTGTTGTGCGTTTTCTCCCTCCAGGCACTTTGTTAGATCTGGGTGTGGCTAGGTCCACACAAGCATGCAAGACGTAAAGCTCAACTCTTCAGCGCTACCCGGATCACACCCGCGTACAAATGGTATACCATTGAAATGGCTCACCACGCAGGATTTCATGCGACGGCCCGTCAATGCACACGTGCGGTTGCTCAAGACGCAGTAATGCTGTTTCGATTTGTTTGGGGGCAGTTTTCTTGTGGAAATTAAGCCGCGCAAAATGGCGAGCTCGAAGCTGTATAAGTTGGTGTCGCAGAGTGTGGACAGCTGCTTGCCGCCAACTAACCACTGCACCTCCCATGAAATACCCTACTCACCAACGGAACATTTGAGGCATGCGCCTGACCTCGTCAAACTATGTGGGCAGGGGCTACCATTCCGTTCGCATCAAGGCCGGTTTGCCAGAAGAAGGCTCATGCATTGTAATGCTTGAAAGCCAGGGTATCTGAGAATAAGTCATTTCAGGCAGCCACACCGGTAGCTTTCTGAGATGAAAGTCTCAAATATGGTCCTGTCACAATCTTTTGCTCAGCTGCTCGGGCCTCTCTGATCTTGAGCATTGCTCCTGGCTTTACAGCTTTGAAGGCTGCCCACATAGACCGCGTGTTCAGGGTTGCTCTGCGGCCTAGCAAGGCAGTAGCCCAGTTGTAGCCTTCAGGCCAGCTCAGGGGCACCGTAGTCGTATGACCGCTTTGCCAGAGGCTGCTCCAGGGCCTGGCGTTGTGACAACTTTCTATCTCTCGAACAACGGAGGCCTTTACGATAAGACGCCTGGCATGCCGAATATGACGAGTGGAAAAGTTAGAGACCGTTCGCTTCCAGACGTCTTGTGATGGACACTGCTACACATGACCATGTCCTAGCGGCGTTTTCTAGAAACCCTACTGCATGCACTTCGACCGTCATCAGCCAGTCTTCATGCATCCAGCGTCCTGAGGACCAAGACACACCCCTGGGTCGAGCTCGATTTTGAAATCATGGGCAACATGGCAGGCTCCTGCAACGTAGAGCAGATGTAGAGCAGCATGCTGCTGGACGCGTGCAGTCTTGGCTCTGTGGAAACATCCCCGCATTCATAGATACTGTTTCATTGCCGGAGCGTCACTTTTCACAATGCACTGCAGTACTGCCAAGTTGCCAAATTTGTCAGCCACGTGAGTCACAAATCTCACAAAGCTTGATGTGTGCGCCAAGCTTCCGGAAAGGTCCTGGTGGCCAGTCTAGGATTTGGACTAACATGTTCACCGACATCGCAGTGGAGCACAACCAGTGGATCATCGTACCCTTCGACGTGACAGCAGACTATCACGAGTTTGGGTGGCACGGCATTCCAAGATAATCTTTCTGAGATTTGTGCTGTGCTGTGGGCAAGGTGCTCGACGATTTCGTAGTTTTCGCAGTTGTCTCCAATGCTTCTGAGGTTTGAGTTGGGGGACAACAGCATCTCTTTCAAAGTCGACGGCGTTCCGTACCGCACCGTTGACATTCAGCACCATGAAGATGTCAGGTCGTCTATTTGGTCTACCAGCCTTCAGGAATTTGTGTCTGATGCTCGGCTCCATTCAGGAATTCGCGGGCCTTTGACATGTGACGCGCCATGGGAGGCATCGACAAGTCTGTCTTGACTCGAAAGCTGACAGCAAAAATGCTGCGCATCATACCCTTAATTACACAGTACAAGTTCAAGCTCAGCTTTGCTGCTGCCAGCAAAATAGTCAAGAAAGATGCCTGTAGGTAGGACGCAAGCATCAATGGGCGAGCTAACCCGTATGGACAAGCAGTTTCCCAGATTTGCCTCTATGAAATCTTACGAAGCCAACCGGTAGAGTTTACTTACCCTCAATCGTTGAAGCAATGTGCATCGTAGAGGCCACTGAGCCTTCTGTGCCCACCTGCACGACATGAGCAATGACCCATCCCAGAACATGGATCAAAGTTGAGCTGCCTTTGCACCTTCATGACCACCCTAAGGGCAAGTGCCCGTCAGTCAGCCTTGCAGGCCCGCGAAGAGACATGTTTTTGTTGCACTTAGGTGTGGGGCCAGTCTTCACAAGATCCTGGAGAGGGCATTCCGGAGTTCCAGAATGCGTTGGGCCTGCTGGATTCAATCCCAAATGGCTTCCCAAGATATGCTGAGGTCATCATGTAAAGATTGCGGGTGTTGCACGAGCCTGCCCGCACTTGCATGGCCGATAATGCTGAAGTTGTTGCTTAGTTTGGGGCTGCCGGCGCCAAAACTGCTACCTGCTGGTGAGCCATGGTGTTATGTGGGCTGT
Source organism: Symbiodinium pilosum (assembly GCA_905231905.1). Classification (NCBI taxonomy): domain Eukaryota; class Dinophyceae; order Suessiales; family Symbiodiniaceae; genus Symbiodinium; species Symbiodinium pilosum. Next base: position 74,449 of record CAJNIZ010014002.1, read on the forward strand.
GGGTGGCACAGGCCCATATTGTTTCAGGGAGGTATTTCGTTCTGAGTGTGAAATCACAGCTTTTTGCGGGCCTGCTTGGACCACGATCACCGCTTCAGGCAGCTAGCAAGGGGCCGCTGGTAGGCATTTGCACTTGACTTGTACAGACCTCTTGCTGTGGGCATGTGAGACATGCATCTACTGCACAGACTGTGAAGAGTTCTCGCAATCTGCCGCCGGAGCATGAAGCTGTTTGCTCGTTTCTTGCGGCCGGCACCATCCAGCCTCTGCTGGTGATACCGGTGTGTCGGATCTGTCGGCTGCGAGTCGCCCATGCGGTGGGACTGCGAGGAACTCTTCAGAGGAAGTTGTTTGCGTCGCTTGAAAACACGAATGTGGCAGAGACGTCGCTGCGCGCCAACCGACACGTAGCAGATGTAGCAAACACATGCGCCTTTGAGTGTAAATGTCAGCACTAGAGTACTTCAGGCTTCAGGGCTCGCGCACAGAAAGTCACAGAGCCGTGGCCCTCGGAGTTGAGAGAATCTCCCCGAGCATGCCCTTTGGTGGGGTGGCACCAGCACCAGACCCCAACCTTTCCACTTGGATGAATTTGTGGTGATGACGGTGGCGGCCAACACCTGCTCCCATGGAAAAGTGCAGTACAGTTGTGTATTTTCATTTCAAGCAGTCATGGTCTTAGCCTAGCTCCAAGTTGTCTAGTGCAGCGCAAGCCACTGCACCGGGCTTCCGGCACCACGACATGCCAACATGCGAAGATGCGGGATTGTGAGGACAATTTGGAAAACCCTGGATCTCCCCACACAAGTGCCCTATCCCATGTCCGTTCACTTGATGAAGCCGAGAATGGCCCTAGAGGTGCGTGATTTCTAACCTAAGCCAGGCACATTCCTCCGTGATCTCCATACATAACACATATAGAATATATTCCATTATTCCCTACTGAGAGCCAGTAAGAGTACCGCACATACACCAAACCTGACAGACCACAGTGTGTCCGAAGATGTGGATTCTGCAAGCATTCAAGATGTGGTCTTAGCCCACCATCAACTATGAAGTCCTTGGAAGTTCGGGGATGCGCGTTTGGAACAGTCGAGCCACTCCAGGCGTGCTTTCTGCTTATCACGTGTCACCATGGGAGCGTTTAAGCCACATACTCACTAAGATGTTTCACTCGCCGTTCATATTGCAGGGGGCATTGACAAAATCCTAATTAACTACAAGCTTCAGAATCCTTTTCTATAGAACTGCTCAAGGTGAAGTTTTCTCTGTGCAGGACTATGTAAGCATGTTAGGATTTTGATGGCGGGGGTTTGTAAGCAGCATATTTTCATGACAGGTTTTGGATATGGCTTGACATCTTCTCTTCAGTTCTGTTTACGTGAAAAAATCAAGTATTTCATTCTGGTAGCAAGGTTCATATTCCAAGTCCCTACCCCGTTGCATGGCCGACCGGCCGAAAAGGGGCCAGACCAGACCCAGAGTCCGGAAAGGATCCAAAACGTGATACCTGTTGAGGGCTGCAAGATGCCCTCATTGTCTATTCCTCTATGGTAGTTTCCACAAATTAGGGATATTACTTTGGGGGTCCCTTTAATAAGGATTATAGTATTTTGGGGTCTATATTGGGGTCCCCCTACTTAGGGAAACTACCATATTCAGAATGTACAAGGTTTATCATGTCGAGGGATGTGTAGAGTCCAGGTTTTGGTTCCTGTAGGGGGCCTGGGGCAGAAGCACGCGAAGAGTCGATTGAGCATGGAAAAGTCGCGTGCGCTCGCTGCAGCTTTGCGCGGTGCAACATGCAAGGCCGAACGTGTGGGGAATTCTGTGCTGAGGTACAATCTCCATCAGATCAGCACATCATAATGGAGCAAACTGTTCAAGACCGTTTGTGCTTCAGCAGCTTGAGCCGTTTGTCCCACTGCCCTGTGTCGGAATGCTGTAAAGAGTGGGTGGCCAACAGACTGAGATCCCAGAGCCAGTGTCCCGAAATGAAGAGATGGGCAATTCCTGGCCAGGCATGGGTACGGCCAAAGCTCAGGCAGCTCGGCCCCTAAGAGGTCCTATGATTATACACTTTCCCTACTGGAGCATCCCGTAAACACTACATCCACTATTGCTGTGACTTTGAAAGGGACCTAGGGTTTCCATTTTCTTTTCCATTATCCCAATATTACCCCAATATAATCCCAATATAATCCCAATATAACCTTATATAACCCCTATAATCCCTATTATGCTTCCCGGCTTCCCTTTGCTAGCAGCCCTGCCTGAGGCCTTGGCATGAGCAGCTCTTCCAGGGCTGGACGGCGCCAGGGCCTTAAGGTGTGATATGGTAGTTTCCCTACATAGGGGGCCCTCAATATAGACCCCCAGTTTTTATCATCCATATTATGAGGACCCGCAAAAAAGTACCCATAATTTCAGGAGATATGTCCTCATCTTCCTGCGCGCCGCCTCAAAGCAGTTGGCTGCAGCTTAGCCAAGCTCGCATGTGCAAATCTGACATGACAGGAGCTGTAGTCTAAACTCCTGAAAGAGGCTTGTATAGGGGATTATAGAGGGGACTATTATACTGTAGGGGTTATTAGGGGAGCTACTAGGAGTTTAGGCTCTTTTGGAATAAAAAGGCTTGCCTGCAAAGCTAGCACCGTCTATGCCAGTGTTGACTGCACTGCCCCCTGCACTGAATTCAGCATTCGCTTGCGTCCCGGTCGGGTAGCTATCTCACTTTTCACATCTTTCTGAAGCGATGTTTGTGGTCAAGACTGGGCATGGTCAGCAGGGCTCCAATTTGGATCGAGAGTTGGAACGAGCCCTCCGGTACCATGCGGCAAAGTATTCAGCAAGCCGGAGGGGCAGCGTTTTGGCACGATATGCGAAAGCTGCGGCGTGTCTCAAAGGTAAAGAGCTCCGTCGGCATGCTTGCCATGTTTGCGCATGGTGCACGCTGCTAGACACTGACGTTGTTTTGAAATGTGAGGGCAAAGCTGCCATTTCCCCGGTGGGGTTGTTGGATAAAATGCTACGCATGTTGCGTGGAACGAAGCGAACCTCGTGGGGCACACGATTGAGCACCAGTCTGCAACTAGTCAAGCGCCGCGTGGCATGCTTGCTGGAGGATTCACACGTCGTGTGTGGTCAGTACTTCACGATTCTCGAGCGTGTCTTCTGCAGCTTGCCGTTGGATGCAGAGGAAGAAATTGTAGACACTTTGCACAAGCAAAACTCCGCGCGAGCATTCCAGCGCCACATCATGCGCTGGCATAACATGGAACTGCAGAGCAGAGTAGAAGCCTCAAAGAGATGGGCAGACGGCATACAAGAACTGCATGCGAAAAGACGCCATCCTAAGAGACTGGCAGTCATTCTCCTACAGGCTGCTGCTGCTTTGTCCCCTCCACGAGCTCGCGGTATGGTCCACAGAGAGGATGCCTCGCAGACAGAAAACGGAGAGAGATCGCTGGGTTCGGCCGACTTGCAGAAGCTGATCAAGAGAACCTTGTTGCGAGCCTTGCTCATGTGGAACAAGCTTGGGCTTGAAGATTCCACAGTGGATCTCGCCATTCAGCGCGTGCAGCATTTGATTTTGAAATTTGAGGAAGCCCATGGGCAGATCAGCGAAGCTGCCTCGTCCAAGCTGTTCCCCGGACTTGTTACTGAAAATTCCGTACTCTCATGTTTTTGGTGTTCATTGCCTGTTGGCAACTACTTCCGCCTCAGGTTTTGCTTTCATGCATGCCTCGTTCAAGCAAGAGCCTTGAAGGTGGGCGAACTTGAAGCTGGCCACTCAAGGCGCGAGCGATGCGAGCGCAGCTGCTGACAACTCGGCACGCGTGGCCGGGCCTTCATCCCTGGACCTTGGCAGCCTTGGCGGCAGGGGGCAGGAGGTGTGCTTCTGAACGCATGTCCCTTTGTACTCAGGGGTTTAATACTAACATGTTGACCTCAAGATGCTGAAGCAATCAGTTGGATGGCCATGACTTTGCATCACGCAGGACCAAGACAAGAGGCTGGACATTCGCAGGGCGAAAGTGAAGGATCGGGCGCATATATCGGACAGCTATCGGCCTGACAAGCGAGTGCGATCTTTCAGCACCGTTGTTCACAGGCCGCACGAGCCAAAAATGCTTCGCTGCAGTGGCTGTGGACACTTGATGTCCACAGACTGGTATTTCGTGCATCCGAAGACTTCAGAGGTAGCCATTCTCGTGCCGAACAATGGGCATGCTGTGTGCCGAAGAGGCAGCAGGAAGTCAAGCAGATTCACTGTGGTTGATGGATCCGCCTACAAGTGGGACTGTCCGAACAACGTTGATTACTGCTGTCACAATATTTTGCGTCATGTCTGCGCTCCCTGCGGAGGCCTAAATATTTGTGCACATGGTAAGCCACGGTGGAACTGCTCCATTTGCAAGGTGCAGATCCGCAAGCGTGGGAGCAAGAGGAAAAGCGGAGAGTTGGCAGAACGCTGAGGCTTCTGCTTTGAGGCCCGGCACGGATGACATTCGTGGTGTGCATGTGGACTCCGCTCATCGTACCTGGCCACCGCCAGCGATCTAAGCTTCAAAGTCTTCCCTGATCTGCCCTGATCTTTGAGACTCATCGGCCTGGCTCCAAGCATGAGACTTGCAATGAAGCGGATTGAAGCGGAGAACATGCCTTTGGGTGGGCTTCCCACAGCCGAAGTGAGATGTTCATACGCAAGGGCCTCCTCAAGAATGAAGTGGACATGAAGCAAATGAACACCCCACGCACTTGTGGCCGAATGGTTTGCAAGCAGAGCAGGACTGACTGCAGCTGCACGTGGCCAATCTGCTGATGTCTTCTATAGGTTGCACAGCTACAGTCGCCAGAAGCTCTGCAGCGCTAACAGCGAAAACAAAACAAATGGCCCTCCCATGCGCTTTTGCGGTGATGTGCCTGCTCTAGGCTATATACATACTGGTACCTGAATAGAGCGTGCCCAACTTCCACAGCTAAAAAGCACGCTAGGCCTCAGAAACAAAAAAGCCTCCACAGCATAAACAAATCCAACCCAAGGCTATCTTCTTTAACCCTTCATTTAAGTCGGACATTCCGACTGGAGACAATGCGCATGCCACCTCGGCAGTGGTGCGCCAGGGTGAGGGGGGCTCCGGCGGGGGTGGGGGGAAGAAAGAAACAGACCAGGATCTGGGAAAACCTGCCAACGACCCAAAATGAGCAGAAACCTGGAGGGAAAGGATCGATGGAGCTAAACGCCCCAGGCCCAGGCATGGCGCCTCGGTGGATTTTTCATCCGCACAATGCAGAGGTTGCTCGATGAGTGCCTCGCAGAAACTAGACTAGACTCTTCTTATGCTCCTTGCTGCTGAGGCAGCAGTGGAGGGACTGGGCAGAACCCTCAGGTCAACACAGATCAAGTGCTTGCTTCATGAGACGCACAGCTTGCCATGCCGTCCTTGGATGTTGGCCCTCACTGTTTGTTAAACCCCGGGAGTTTTTGTAATTGCAAGGTTGCTGGACCCGACGGCTTGTGGTGGTGCGAGAAGAAGCGGCCGCAAGCTGAGCGAATGCCTGAAGTCGTGTTTGAGACTCTACCACAAAGCCGGAGGTACGAAGCTGATAGAATCGCTGATTGGATGGCCGGGAACCCGGCTGAAGACTGGCACAATGGGCATGCTACTGCTGGGGATAATGGGAGGGGGGGGGTCGGATAGGACAAGGATTCTAAATATTCTGGGTCGCCCAATCAAACTTCGGCAAACGTTTATGCGGGGGGTCTCGGGCTTTGTCAATTAACTTTCCACTAATGTTGGACCCTTTTTAATGGAG
>CAJNIZ010014002.1:80368-90588 GCA_905231905.1 Symbiodinium pilosum
TTGTTCAGAGGGGGGGGGGGCCCCCCATCATTAAAAAGGCTCCAACATTACCAGAGATCAATCACTTTGGTTCTCAATCTAGAGAGAAGTTCGCTCTAATCATCTCTAATCCGTATCCATCATTATTAACTTGTTCAGCCAAAAATTCGCTTTATTCCGACCTCATTACTAATCCGACCCCAACATTACTAAACGGCTACGGTACAGTGCGCTTGTACGCGACTGTTTTGTGCCGTCACGATGTTGGGTGCTGCCAGCATCGTTTGTTGTAAGATGGCTGCTGCTGTCTGACAACGTGTTTTCTCCGCTGTAACTGTGATGATGGCTTTAGCGCTTTTGCGCAAACAGTGGCATCATTTTTGTCCTGAGCTTTACAGTACGGCGGGTGTTGCCAGCCCCCTGATGGTTCAGCCACCTGTTGGCGTGCGGCACGCCATCATTCTAAGCCCTGCAGTTGCTTGATGCAGTTGTTCTGAAGGTTGGGAACTGGGGGCTCCGGACTTTGTGCCAAGGACCGTGTAAACCATGCCTCTGCAACATTTAAATCTGAACCATAGCCCCGCAGCTATGGCAGTCTTGCTATGGGTTGCTATACTATAGGCAGACTGGCAGTCAACCCATCTAAAACCAGCTTCTCTATCATGCATCTGCTCGGTATGAGCCAACAGTAAAATCCAGCTCACTTGCTTTGGGGAATGTAAAAGTTGTTTGGGCACTTGACCAAAAAACTGCGGGCTAATTCCAGGGCATGGTTCGTACGCTCCCCCCCAAAAAAGGCAATCACCTTCATGTAGTCTCGACATAGCACAAACCCAGTTCCGGACTTCCCCTGAAGCAGCGCCTGACTGCTCTCCAGGAAGCGGTGTGCTAGATGCCTTGCCCTCAGATATTCGCCACTTGTACAAACCCCACTAGGCCTGAAGTGTCGAATCGCAGCCCATGTAGATGCAGTTGCAAAATCCAGTAAAAATACCTGCAGCCACAGTTCTGGCTCTAGGCTGGCCATTATTCAAGCTTCAAAGCTGGGCTGGAGTGAATGACGCCTAAATGCTCAAGGTCGGCAGAGTCGAAAGCAAAAAACCAAGCACCTGAGACCAAAAAAAGGGTTGTGGGGTTGGAAGACAACTGAACTCTTCATGAGCTATATAGTGCATGGAGTGCTATAGGGGCTATTAAGGGGGATACTAAGATGATTACTACAGCTCACATGACATGGGGCTCAGGTGGGCGGCGAGCCCGGATTCTTAGCAGCCTCGCTGCTGGAGCGTGGTGTGCCTGTAACGGCCTGGGGCCTACCTAGGGACAACTTGTTGGGACTTGGGGGATCAGATTTGGGTTAAGATTTCTCTGTGGGACTGCGTACGAACTGCATACGAATCTTGAAGAAATCATGCAGCACCGTCCCCCCGGGTTCGAGTTTTTCCTTCCTAGCACACGAAGCATGCACTTACTTTTTGCGGGGAATAATCGCTTGCCGCTATTCATAAAACCACCCCTAATAATAAAAGATAAATCCAGGGCCCTAAAAATTCCGTACTACTTTTATAAGGAGCCAGACCATGATGAATTAGGGTGTGTTTTTGAGGTCATTAGGGGGGCATATAAGAAAATCCAAAGGAATTAGGGATCCCCGTGACATCCTGGGTTTTGGTTAATTCTCATATGGGTGTATAAAAGGATCTTATATACAAAAACTGTATGCGATTCTAAATGATTTTATTGCAATTTTAGCCGTATTTAAGTATAAGTCTCAATCGAGTTTCATTCGATTTCAATTGATTTGAAAGGAAATTTTAATTCAATTTCAATTGGTTCTAATGTGATTTTAATTCGATTTCAATTGTTTTTAGAAGGAAATCTAATTGAATTCCAATTGGTTCGTGATTTTAATGCGACTTCAATTGATTTTAAAAGAAATCTTAATTGAATTTCAATTGATTTCACAGGAATTTTAATTAAGTTTGAATTGATCTTGACAGGGTCTTAATTCGATCTCAATTGATTTTAAAAGGAATGTTAATTCAACCTTTTTTTCACAGGAATTTAGAGGCAGCCCTATTGGATTCTTTCAATAAATATCCACCCGTAACAATAAATTACTTCTGAGCCACCAGATTTGTTTTAATTAGGAGGGGGGAGGGTCGGGGCGTCGTTTATTATTCGGGGCAAGGGATTAGTCATTTGTAATGAGCAATGTAGGCGAGCTTCCATGTACCAAGCAGCTTTGTAGGTTTGGATGGTTTTCCCGGTTTAGGGCTTAGGGTTGTGGATCACCTAGGGCATTCTGTAGATTACAAGCCCCGTTGAGAAGGTTTGGTCCTGGATTCTATCGTGCAGTCAATACAAGAATTTTACAACTGCTGAGGCATTCTTTGCCTGGGGTCATCAGACCTTTTGCAGGCATAATATGCGCATGGTTGCTGGAAGATAGGTACAGGAGATGTCAGGATTCCTCTATGCCAAAAGTATGACATCTGGAAGTTCGGCGCCAACAACAGACTCACAAATGCAATGGCGTCTCAGGTCATCGACCCAACCTGGGGAAGGACTGGGAAGGCAATTTTGCCGCAGCTGCATAATAGGACCTCCTTTGTCGCTAGCTGAGATGTGTAACCCTGTGCTTCGGCCTAGGGCTCTTTTTTCAGCTCTGTATGGCAAAGCCTCGCGAAGTGCTGATGGGTTCGTGGGGAATTCAGCAAGTTGGCTGTGAAGGCACACTGGTCCAACGACTGCACCTGGATCAGGCAAAGGTGGGAGCTACAGACAGCAGCGTCGGGCGAATGCGGCTTGCAAAGTGGTCTACCAACTCTGCAAGCAGCTGTATCATGACGAGAAGTTTGAACAAAGCTGAGAGTGCCACAGTGTTACAGGATAGGAATGATGGTTTGGCCAGTGAGCAAGCCAATGCCTTGTCTTGTCGCCCGCAGGCGTCCACAGCTTCGCTTTGCCGCCTATGCGCAGGAATTTGATCGAAGCTTTGTGGCTGCCCGGCGTAGCATACGGGCTTTCAAAAGCTTCAGCCAGAACCATCATAATTGGTTGCAAGTTTACAAGCACAGAATGAGAAGATGCAACTGTTATTCACCAGCTTAGCCTGACCATCATACTGGTGTATAAGCATTATGAATACTGCATCTTGCCGTATGACTACGTCAAATTGTATTGTATGTGCATATACCCCATGCCATTGCTTCCTGAATGATTTCAGCAAAAGGCCCAGGAATGTAGTTGAGGCTGATCACATGCAGCTTGTCCACAACGCCAGCGTCATCGTGTTAGCAGCCCAGCCGCCTGCAAGGGCAGAGCTCAGCGCAAGCTACAGGGTCGATTCACTGCAAAGAGCAAAGTGGTTGCAGCAATAAAGTACTTTAGATGTCCCAGCCTTAGTACCTGTATCAGGACAAGTGACTAACCAGAAGCATATTCCACTGCTGGTCACACGACCTAAGCAGCCCTTGCAGGTCACTGTATGGCGACGAGGCCTTTTTTCTCAGATGATCCTGAGTGACTGTCAAGTCACTGTCATTTCACTTGGGAAGAGCAGGGTTCTTTGTCTCGGTGCCCCTTCGATAAGGAACTTACGTGTTTGAGGACGGCCACTTGTGACCCTCGATCTGTTGGCAAGTACCAAATCGTTTGGAATCTCGCGTCTGCGCACCAGGGGTTGTAAGGATTTGTGAAAGCAATCCCGCAGACCTTGCCCAGGAAAGACGGAGGCATTTGCTTTCCCTTGCCCCACACGACAGGCTACAGAACCCGCGCTGCGATTTGCCGTTGAATCTGGCAAGCCTGACCCTCGCGTTGCACATTGTTTGAAAGCTGCCTGCAAATGTTCCGATAAGCCCCTGAAAGTCCAAGACCCCAAAGCAACTCAATGGCTCTAGCGGGCGTAGTAACTGTCCCAAGGCCCTCATTGCCAGTGCTCGCTTTTCGCATGGTTGCAGAAATGTGGTGTCCTAGGCCAAGCGCAATTGTTCCATGCAACGAATGTGCCGGCCGGCTCAGAGAGTGGCTGCTGCTGCCTGTCACCATAAGCTGCCAAGTTCAACAAGCTCTGATGCAATGGCGTGTGTGGACGCTATGAACTGCATCTCTGTAGTGTGCTTAATATAGACAGCTTCATACCCTCAGCTCCAGGAACAGTTCTGGCCTGACTACGACAAGACCTACGAGGGCTACTGCGAGGTTGGGCCAAAGCTTTTTGGGTTCTGGAGTTCCAGGCAAGCCTTTTCGCATCCGCTGCACTCCAAGGCACTGCTCCATGACGCTCACTGGCATGGGGGGCACTTCGAGCTCGTGCTTTTGGACGGAAGCCCTGGCATTTTAGAAGAACATAGAAGAACCTTCTGCTTGCTTGCAGAAGCTCAGCCAGCACTGAACTTACTGGCTGCTCACGCACTTGGAATGCTTGAATGCTAGGCTGCAAGCAAGCAGCATGGCCAGCACGTTGCTCACAAGAGCATGCGGAGGGGGAGTAGTTTCGCGCATACCCTACAAATTCCCATTGGTATGTACAGCCACAGTAAACATCAACAATCCCAAGCACGGAGGCAAACTGTCGTTTAGACCCAGTCGAAGTCAAACTCTAGGTGCAGGGCTCTTTCCTAGGTCCCTGTATGGCAGTTCAGTTGGGAAATGGATTTCCTCGCAAGAAGTCAAACTTTTTGAAGCTATTCCAAAAGAGGCAGCTTCTACACACCAGGCTATAGCATTAGAGTGGTCAAGATGAAATCCGTCTTTGTAGCAGCTCGCCATGTCCGTTCGACACGGCAGTCCTGGGTGCCGCTGGCCCGATGTGCGTCCAGCGGCAACGACATCTTCCGATGCCCTGGACAGATCATCACTTGGTAGATCAGGCACCCAAGTAAAATTAGCCTTGAACTGTTTTTTCCTTCAGGCAATGGTCTTTTTCAACTACACAATGCGGTTTGATCTATTCATCCCTACCATCACATTCTGCCAAACGGACTACGAATTGCTTTTTCTTTGACCGTGCAACAGTTTTGCCAAAGGCACAAATGAGTGCACGAGCTGTTGATCTTTTATTTGTTACAGCTTTGACCTGGAGATACGGATTTCCCTGCAGGTCCACGTCAGCTCCTCAAACATCCATGCGAGCTAAAGAACCCAAGCGCAGTCAGTCTGCCATGCTTCCGCAGGACTCACCGAAGACACTCTGCTCCTTGCACCCACTGAGAATCGATTTTTATTGGGGTGTTCGGGCAGGTCGTTTTTCTCATACTTGCTATTATAAGCATGTTTCAGATGCACTCTTGTGCGAAAGAATTTACACATTGCGTTCGTGATGCATTAAGCTTTCCTGTCGTTCATCCAGGTTTCCGGAGGGCACGCTTCCAACAGCCGATGGCGTTCCAATCTTCCGGGAGGGATTAGCTGACTTCACTCTTCACATCCCGGCCCCTCAGTCTTCCCAAGACTTAGGATTCCTGACCTGCGAACTCTGGAGCCTTTAAATGAAAACGCTTGGCAACTGGAACAGGCCTGCAGTGGCAAGACTGCTCGTTGTCATATTAGCGTATGGAATCAGAACCGCGAACAGTAGTGCGTGATCAGACCTAAAACCCTTCATTCTTCTCAACTATCAAGTGTATCGAGAATTCCTGCAAGAGTAACAGAAGCTGAGGCACATGCGCCGCAGCGTGCAGGTGGCAATGGCACTTGACCTGCGCCTCGTTCCGGTCAGAAGCCCCAAACTGACAAGCCCCCTGAGCCAAGACTGTTGAGGGGTAAGATTCTCCGCGAAACTGCAGGGGTGGATTGGGCTTAACGAGGGCTTGTTTCAAAGCTAGTATGCAGGCATGTCAAAGGAAAAGCTACTGGGCGTTGAAATGGTGGGCGCACAAGCGCCTTCCGCGTATTGTTCGGTGATACTGCAACCTAACCTACTGTACACCCCTGCTCAACGTCCCGATGTTTAACTCCCCCCCTGTGAGTCTTGCATGTCCTGGCTAAGCTGGCTAAGCAGAGCACAGGTGTGACACCCAAAAGCGCTCCCTGACCTGTAGACTGAAGTATCCTTCATGGGGGTCATTGGCTTTCTCAGAACGAAACCTGGAAAAACGTTGACTTTTCTTTCGTAACTTTCATAAGCACGTTATCAGTATGTGCAGGGGCCTCAACCACGGCATCCCTGGGTTGAAATCCGTACCCCGTTCCGGCAACCATAAATTTATTTCCTAGGAATCCTTGAGCAAAGTGTTTTCTGCATTTGGGCCAACCGCTTGAGAAGGATTGCCGCGCCTGCGGCCAAAGTTATGGGCAATCATGTCGACCTCACGGATTTCCTGACAGACGCTGGCTTGCAACCATAGAAATGACTGCTGTTCCTCTTCTGATGGAACATCGGTCTGATTGACATAATGCCAGGGTGAGCTGTGCAAGCGAAACCGCAGGTGTCCCTCTTCTTCAGAAGTAGTGAGCTTTGAGGTTCTATAGGTTGTCATTGCAAGTCAGCAACGATTGCGAGTCTAAGGTCTCAGAGCAGATGATGTCAAACAGCAACTTTGTGCTGGCTCTGCATGCAGCAGCCATTTGGTGGTGTGGGCCTTGGGCTTCTTTGCTGTCAACATCCTTCTCACCAACGCATGAGCCCCATGTCGACCACATGCTCTGCACAATCCTTGTACTAGGTAGGCGTATCTGCGGTAGACTCATTTCGTAGCCAAGCTCCTGAGCACCAACACACCAAGGTATCAATGTTTTCTCCGTGATCACTTGATGGCCCGACACGTGACGTTTATTGGGCTGGAGAGGCTTTGGGCGTTTGGGCAGACGGTGGTTGTCAGTCTCTAACATGGCATGCATGCTGCTGGATTGCGTTCTGAGCAATCCGAGATGCTGGGTCTGAGCTCGGTGTTGCGGGCTTTAAACATTCCACGGCATCGCGTCCTAAGTCAGATACTGGAGTGTGAATTGCAGCGGTGGCAGTCTTGGAGGAGCTTCACTTTCGCCCACCCAAGACCGCGCTCAATCCAAATTATCGTTGCTTTTATTAGCAATGTCATGACTCTTGCTAGTACGAGCGTTATTACTGGTATTACTGTTCCCATGGGAACTACTGTCATTCTCGTTGCAAGTTGGAACGTCATAGAACAATCATTCCTCAGGCGTTGGCGCGTGCCAACACCTTCCCAGTCGTCGTAGCTCCGATTTCCACTCTTGTCCACAGGAGTAACCAGACCCTCACGACGCCTCTGGCTCTGTGGGTGATTCGAACGATGGACCCGTCGAGCATCTGCAAAATCCATCACCTTCTATCCACCTCCTAGTAGCTTTCATCTTGGCAGCCAGACAGGGGATTGCATAGTCCGGGCAGTCCCGTCTAGAAGGCTCAGGCAACTGCGAGTGAAATTGCAGGGCACTGTGAGTCATCGGGCCACTGGAGGCCATGGACGGAGGTGTCTGAAACCCTGGCTGCGGGCTCCACCGTGGTGATAATTGTGGAAACTGGCCGCTCTTCTGAAGTATGGGGAGACCGCCCATGTTCCTTCAAAATAATTTGGGGCAGCAGCAAGCAAAAATTGAACGCAGGTTCCTCAAACTTCTCCACCACAAGATGCCAATAACAATTGCACGTGGGAGGTTTCCCTTCTTTTCAGGAATCTGGTTTGCTTTGGGAGTTGGTCGGGGAGTGGCTTGACTCTTATGCTGGGAGAGTGCAGATCATGCTTGCAATAATTGACCGCGCGAGCATGCAGGACCGTGGAGACGACGGTTGGAGGTGAGCCGCCAGAAGGAGCTTAGTCGCCCATGTTAAGTCTAGCTATTTTCCGGCCAGCAGTTATGGAGGACATAGGTCCACCCGCCCATCTTGCCATGCAAGGACGCCCCAAAGGCCGTCCCACTGCGACAGCTGCTCGCTACTGGCGCTCTCCATCTCGACCGTAGCTCGCAGACCAGTGAAGTCGTGCTTCTTCAAAGCTGTGGTGTGTAAGCGGTGCCTTTGCCAGCTTGAACTCAGGGGCTGCCGGCGAAGTGATGAACCAAGATGCTCTGACACTGATTCGCAACGAGAACCTCTATCCAATAGCCGAGGCTTGGGACTGATGTTTGCTGAAACCAAGATTGCAGCAACCGTTTCTCAGACAACCTGCGAGAGTGTTTGACATTCCTTGGCACAGCTGATCCTTTGATACCTCAAGTGATGAACATGGGCCAGCCTGACTACCGAGCAGTTAGTAAATGTATTGCATTGAATTGCACGTGCGCTTCTCCAAGGCTCTTTTTTGTCAAAGTAGTGAAAGTGCGCGGATCCTACATGCCATTGGCCTCGGAGATGCAGAAGTTACCTTGAAAACCTTTGAAACACTCCTCTGAATTAGTTGCGCTGCCATGTCGTCTCCCTGCAAGACCTGGAAGGGAGTGTATCAAACAGACTCAGACAGACTGTCTGCGAGCAATCTCATCTCCAGCTGCAGTAGGAGATCTCTGAAGACCCAGATGCCAAGCGGGCGGCAGGGATTGCAGGCCATGAGCCGACAGCCCTGAAGGTGGAAGACGACGCAGGCTGGCAGAATATGGGGATTGGAGGGGTGGTTGTTGGGATCTGTGGGCTTACTATGTTGGTCCTTTTATGGCTTGTGAAGCGTCTTTTGGGCCGTCAGAGGACGCTTGTCATCATTGCACCCGCAGTACCGCTTTGGGGCGCGGGCTTCCCACAAGTTCTTGGGCCTCCGAAAAGTTCAAGAACAGGTAGTGAGGTAGTGGTCATATCATGGAGCTTGGAGAACTCTTTCCAAGACAACAAAATTCCCTCTGCAACCTCTGATATCATGGATGGTATTTTCTATTGTGGATGGAAGAAATCTTGCACCACGCCATAGACCCTATATCCTGGGAAATTGCAATGACATTGCAACATATTGAGGATCCGAAGTGGTGCAGGGCTTCCTCCTGTAAGTAAGGGTAGGCTTTGATGAGGGACCTGAATTAGTTTGGAACCAGAAGCGAAAGGATTTTGGGCTGGGCCCGTCCCAACAACCCGTGGTCACAACCAGATAGTTCCTCGCTAACTGAAGACGAGCACTGCTGCCAGAACGGGGCAGATGGGATATGTCAGGCACGCTGAGATGGATGGAAGGTTTGCCGCCTGCGATGCAGCGGCCGCTTCAGTGGCACGGGAGAGCTTTCTGTGTCTGAGCTGCAGAAATCGAGTAGGCGATTGCTACCATTTCATGTGTGCCTAGTCTTGGGGCAACATGGTGAAGCTTTGCAGCGGCATCAAGCAGCGCAGTTGCACATGAGATGAGTCACAGGTCGATACTGGGGAGCGCTCTCGCTGGGAATGGGCCTGACTTCGGCATCGTAGCCGCACTGGGCACTTCTGATTTGTGACAGCTGCATCCGGACGCATCTTGTGGCCATGCAGACTTCCCTCCGCAGATGTGCTCCAGAATTGGTTGCGGCAGATGTTCAACCTGCTAGTGTGCTCAACTCCTAGGATGCTCCACGCAGTGTACGCAGTGTTGTGCGTGAAGCAGCGGTTGCCTGGTTGCTGCACTTTGTTGCAACTCCGAGGTGTTGGTGTGGCTGCCTTGGCAAGGTCTTCTCGGCTCCAACCGCGGGCAAAGCTCCCGAACGACCTAAGCCCAAGAATTCGATGATGTAAGCTCAAAAAGCACAATTCTCTGGCACTGTGCTTCCTTGGGCCTCACTGGAGGAGCTCCTCAGGCATGTGCTCAACAAAGCAGCTGGTGTTTCAGCTTCTGTCACCGGTAGGCAGCACCATGAGCACGCATTGTTGCCCGCTATTCGAGTTGTCTCCATATGTCTCAATCCTCGCATCATCATTGCGTGGTATGCCGGTGCCTTTGTCCTTTGTTTGTCCTTTGTTGCTTGCTCTTTGGAAGATAGGAATTATTTGGCAAGCAATAGATTTTCAGGGGCTTGTAACACTGATGATGCCTAGGAGACGCTGATTTGACACGTATTCGCTTCCTGGCCAGGTCTGCCGTTTTCGCGCACCTTGCTTGCGCGGCGCTCGCAAACCCCATGTGCTCACAGTGCCAGTTTTGTTTAACGGCCATCGCCACCAACGCCGCGGCCACCACAGCCACTGCCCCACCACCGTCACCAGCCCTAGTACTAGTAGCAGTCGTAGCAGTAGTAGTAGTAGTAGTAGTAGTAGTAGGCGCCCCCCCCTCCTAGGCACTACCGTTTTAGTAAAAATTCATTGTAGACAGGTTGGGGAAGGGTGGGGG
>CAJNIZ010014002.1:90688-127820 GCA_905231905.1 Symbiodinium pilosum
GTAGTGCCTAGGGGGGGGGGGGCGGCTTGTAGTAGTAGTAGTAGTAGTAGTAGTAGTAGTGGTAGTAGTAGTAGTAGTATCAGCAGCAGCAGTGGCAGCAGCAGCAGTAGCAGCAGCAGTAGGAGTAGGAGTAGGAGTAGGAGTAGGAGTAGGAGTAGTAGTAGCAGTAGTAGTAGTAGTAGTAGTGGGAGCCGCGGCAGCAGCAGCAGCAGTTGGAAATAGTTGTTGTACCGCTAACTACTACAGCAGCCGTTGCAGTAGGAGGACCTTTAGCAAGAAAAACATCACCCACAGCAACGGCAAGTATAACAGCTGTGTCTTCAGCACAAACACAGCGATGCTGGCACCGATGCTGGTAGGTGTGTTCTAGGGCCCTCCCAGGTGCAGCACCCTGTCGGATGCTCTGCGCGACACCGCGATGTCCAAAGCTAAGAACACTGCCCAGCCTGCCCCAATCTGTCATGAGACCCCAAAGGCGGGTCTGCAAAGACGATGGTGCCAGCATGTCAAAGTTGCCACTTTGGGGTGCCAAATTTGTTTCGTGTAGGGCAACCAAATTTGCTTGGCAACAAGCTTGCGGCAGCAAGTTCCCAAGGCCGCAGGTTCAAGTCCATTTGGAAGTTTGGTTGCTTCCGAAAGGTATGTTTCCTCATCTGCAGCCAAATATAGCCAAGTCCAGCAAATTCTATGTATATTCTATATATATATATATAGACAGCTGTTCATGAAATTGTATAAGTGTATTCTGTATATATGTATACAGATATAGATCTGAAACATCTTCAAAGGCCTGATTTCTTGTAGGGCGAGGTGCACAGCAGCTTCTTATCACTGCTCCAGCAAGGCCTACACAGCGTCAGAGCATCATGGCAAGCTCGGCTGCATTCGGACTTTGGAGGATTGGAGGATCATCAGACAGGTTCTTGAGGAGATCATGCAGAGAGATGTGACGTTTTAAAAGTAGCTCTCGATCTTCATGACAGCCGGGTCAAAACCCCCGATAATTAGGTTTTATATAGAGTTGACACAATTTCTCGGCCTGTGCCAGATCGTGGGAGAACGATAAGAGTAAAACAAAACAATAAACAAAAATTAGTTATTTTGGATGGGTTTGCAGATGGACCCCACGCAGACCAAGGCTCCTAATTCATCTTATTTATATGGACTCCACATGTATCCTATTTAGATGATGTAGACCGAAGCTCCGCATGTATGCTATTTAATCGCTTCCCCTAATATTAAACGATGTCCCTGCTGATATTAAACAATCGGCTCCCGAAACATGTTTCAATATTAGGGTGGTTATTTATTGAAAAAATGGACAAGGCTGCCTGTAAAATCCGTTTAAATTCCATGAACAATTTATTGACTTGAACTGACTCATCAAATCGTCATGTATTAAGAAACTCCGTGCAAAGTGAATAATTAACTAAGTATTTATTGAAATCGAATTAAATTCCACGTAAAATCCATTGAAACCTATTAATTAGAATTCCATTACAAATCAATTGAAACCGAAATACAATCTATCTAAAAACAGTTTGAACTTAATGAAAATTTAAAAAAAAAAACGCAATTGCAACCTAATTCAAATTCTGTTAACACCAAATTGAAATCGAATTAAACTCCTCTCAAAACCCATTGAAAGCTGCTTTAAATTTGCATGGAAAACCTATTGAAACCGAATTAAAATTCTAATTAAAACCAATTGCAGCCGAATTACAATCTAACTAGAACCCATTGAAACCGAATTTGAATCCTTTAAGAGACAGCTGAAATCGAAGCAAAATTCCATTAGAACCAATTGAAAACGGATTAAAACCTAGTAAAAACCATTGAGCTCTAATTAAGATCCAAATAACACCAATTGAAATCAAATGAAGATCAATTGAGATTTGCTTAAATACGGTACATATGCTACAATGGCAATAGAAACAATTCAAATCGCCGTCAAGTCTCGTATAAAGATCCTTTGTTACAACCATATCAAAAACAGTCAATATTTAGGAAATCAAAGGGATCACCAGTTCCTTTGTATTCCTTATGATACCTCTAATCACTTCAAACCCCCCGATTCATTATTAGGTTGCCCCTTTTAAAAGGCTTCTGGATTTTTGGTCCCTTGATTTTTTATTGAATATGTGAAAATCAAAGCGCGGGATAGATCCCTAATTCTTCTTTATTTCTTATTTTACCCCCCACCCCTTAATGACTTCAACCTCCCCAATTCATTACTAGATGGCCCCTGTTAAAAGTAGTTTGCCCCTTTTAAGTGCAAACTCCAGGATTTTTAGTGCCCGGGCCTATCCGAGCCTGCTATTTGATATTAGGGGGTATTTTAATATTAGGGGAAGGGATTAAGGGTTTCTTTTGGAGGCCGCCCTATTCAGGATCTCAACAGAATGCAGGCATGCGCAGGGTCTCTGCTGAGATGTGTGCCCAAGGACACACGGCCTGAACCCCAAACCTTGTGTAGATTTTATAGCCTACTCTCATCAAAGCCTGTGATTATCCACCCGAAAGACCTTTTTTGTAACATCTGCGCTATTGGATGAGAAAACGATAAGAGCAAAAAAACGATAACGCGTTGAATTGGATAGAAGGCCGGCCTCAAGGTTTTTGGCGTGGCTCATTCAACCACTTACCATGAATAAGGATCCTAGCACTTCAAGAAGGGAACGCTGCGATCTGAATGGTAGCACCCAATTGCGCAAGCGGGCTCTCTCTGGCAAGGTTCACATCAAGTGGCCACGCGGGATGGTGAGGTTGGAAGCTTATGGCTGTCTTTGCACCAGGTAGTTCAGGTTTTTCAGTGCGCTTTTGCATGTTCTCAGTGGTTTCCTTCTTTTGCAAATGGGGCTCAAGGTTGATAGCAGGGGCGATGGCCATGGGCAGAAAAACCACTGCCCTGACTTGTACACATGTTCTTACTTCTTGCAGTCAGCTTGGCGCTTGGATCTACCAGAGAGGTAGAGGAGGACTGCTTGGAGTCTCAGCAAACGACGTTGCTACAGCATGGGCTTCACCTCGGAACCTTTGATCATGACAGCAGCATGACTTTACACAGGTTCAGGTCTCTGACACGGGGCTCGCCAGTGCTACCGTCACCGGATGTGAATGGCCGAATGTGCCTTCTTTGCGACATGCCCCCTGCAGAACGCGCGCCAGACAAGTCTTATGTGCAGCGTAGCGACTGCGGCAACCACAGTGTCTTTGAGCACCCGGAGATGGCGCTGGTCCCTTTGAGCAGATTCACGAAAGATGCCACTGCAGAGCGTAACGAAACATCTGGTTGGTGTGAGCTCAACACGGAAAAGGCTTGCGCTGATGCTCTCTACAATCAGGACTACATGATGTTTGCCAAGGCAATCCAGATTCCAAAGCTGCCCCTCGTCAATTACAGCGCTGCCTCATGGGACCAGTTTTACTGCTACTACAACGGCTGGCTGTCTCCTGAGATTAAGGCAATGCAGCACGACTTTGAGGGCATGAAGGCAAAAGGCAAGGAGTATTGCGACTCCGACGCTCTCGTCAGGCTGGGGTCGAAGGGCAACATGACATTGCATGCAATGCTGGCACGTTGGCTGCCAGCAGCACCGTTCTTTCCCGGCAGCCGGCCGTCCGTTCAGGATGCGCACTTCATTGCTGCGTGGACTTGTGCCATGGGCAGTGCGGCGTGCGACATGGCCTACTGTGCCTACACATACTGCGTGAAAGAAGACGGCTTTGGCACGTATGCAGAGTGTGCTGGCTGGGACCCTGTCAAAGGCATGCCGGTCGATTCTGTAGACTCCTAGCTCATCCCAGCATGGGACGCATCAGCTCGCGATGCCCAAGTCTCGGGGGTTGGTCGCATCTCAGCAACTACTAGCAGGCCGACGCAGTGAAAAGGAGCGCCTCAGCATTCTTGAAGTTTGTTTCGACTGCAGCTTCAATTTGCTTGCCTTGGTTCATGACACATGTCCATTTGATAATTTTGCGATGGGTGTGTCAGTAGTTTGGTGGTGAGGTTTCGCTACTAGGGAGTGCTCTTTTTATTCCTGAGGCCATGCAGCAATTCTGGGAGCAGACTGGCTTCATGTTGGCGTCAGAGTGGGAGAGGCCATGTGTTGAATCATGCTGAATGCACAGGTTTGTTAGCCTGTTTGCTTGATAATTTTGCAGGCAGTCAAAAAATGTCAGATCAACAGCGCAGGCTCCGAAACCAGCATGTTGATAGAGGGCAGTGAGGCACATGTGCCTGCCACTCAGCATGAACAATTGCTACGTATGCGCATCCCGTATAATTAGATTGCAGTGCGCTTTGCCCAGGTCCCGCCAGTGGGCCCAAGAGTGACTACTCGGGATGATGATTGTCGATCATCATGGAGGGGTGGTTGAAAAAGTGTTCGCATGTTGACAGCACGTGTTAGGGGGGGGGGGGCAGGGCGGCCATAAAATTGTTTGCAAGGATGCACGTGGTACCGCAGCTGTTTTTGTATGAGCTAGTCGCCAAGCTCCGTCCGGCACTGACGAACTTGCAGGCAACCCTCAGGGGTAGGTGCACCTGGTTGCTGAGAATTGTTGCAAGTATTTGGAGGTTCGTGGTACACGGTTTGTTTGCTTTACAGCTTGGTCGGTGTTGCTGCACGTTGCATGAAAAGTTTCTTTCCCAAAGTCCCTTAGCTATGGCGCCAGGAACAATGGCTCGCCGTTCCGCATCCATCCTCGTTTCTGCCACTCGCATTCTCAGAACTGATTTCACATGACTTGTGTAACAGGCTAGATTCAGAGGCATGCGGTGCGACTGGTTGTTGTGTGCGTTTTGGTATGGCCCCTTTCAGTACCGAGCACAGTCTTTCCGGAAGAGGTGACATTGAAGCCCTGGAGCATTTAATAGGGCTTAATAAATGACTTGTGTGCGATGGTCAGTAGCTGCGACATGATAGGGGACATCATATTAATAGTAAGACTGCAATGTTTGAAGGCACCAACGTCGGGGAAGCAAATCATGTTTCAGGCACTGTGCATCGTGGCGGCGATGTGGATGTTGTCGAGCCGACTTCTCAGATGTCAGATGAAGCCCCCTCAGCACACTCGTGGCTGCACTTTCTTCTTGTAGGTATCATGCCAACGTTATTCTCAATAATGAGCCGTCATGCTCAAGGTACCGCTTGTGATAAGCCCGAGAAAAGCTTGAACAAGTAAGGCATGGCAGCCTGGCGTGAAGATTGTTCAACTAGGTGGCAAATATCCTGTAAATACGGAATATCATAATCTGCGTGGATTGCATGTAGCAGTTGAAGGCACGGCCTTCGTGTCTGCGCCACAGACGTCGCTGCGCGGCAGTGAGGTGGCACAAGGGTCATATTCTGGGAATTGCGGCCCCAGACAAGGTTAAGCTCCACTTACTTTTGATTGCACTAAGGGAAGTTTTTAGCAAGGGAATGCAAGTGAGGGAAGCTTGTTCTGCGATGTCAGTGTTCAAAGATCGTGTTGCGCATGTTCTGTTGTTCACAACGCGAAGCTGGCCGAACCCCTTCTCACTGTACTTGAAGTGTGCCACGACACGGTCCACACGAAATGGGAAGATGCAGTTGCTTCCAAGCGCAGGGTTGTCAGCGTTCGGGCCTCAAGTCATTCAGATGCAACCCGCTGCGTTGATCTCATAGCAGGTCCCTCAGAAGCTGGAGCAGGCCGAGTTGCAGCTTGCGTGTCTCTTGCTGTTCACCACAACTCTTGATCGTCATTCCCATGCGCGTTATTTATATATACTATTCATGTCAGCATTTGCTGTGTTGTGCTCGTTAGGTTTTCCTGCCCTCGCTATCGTAAAGAATGCGGCGTCAATCCAGCCTAATCAGGGGGGAAGCCGCGTACAAGCCCTTTAATTACTTGGGCCCTACTGTAGGGCTGGGCCACCCTGAAACAGGCTGTGAGCGCACTTGAGGCCCTCGAAAAGCGTAGGCAACCTGAATGAACGCAACTTCCGAGGAGTCGACAGATGTGCAAGGTTGGCTTTGCCAGGCGAACATTGATTTGCTACAGTGTCAAATCGCTTCCGAGTATTTATGGTATTTGGCACGCGCATGCATAACTCAACCCGCAAAAGGCCTGCGATAAAAACATGTCCGCCACGAGGCCTTTACTGTAGAATGGGTTGCGACGTAAACAGTGCTAAGACTGAAGCAGTGGAGAGTGGAGAAAAACAATCTTAAAGCCGCTTTAACCCTGCAGCTGAACCTGCTGCCCGTGATGATTCGAGATCCGCGCCGCAGTAGGATGGGAAACGGAAATCACGACTAATACCATTACTTCGGGGTCAACAACCTTTGCACACTCGTCGGTGGCAGATTTGTACATGCTTTGTCCTGGTGAGGCCAACAGACGCACAGGGATGTATGGCACCGATATTAGCTTAGTAAATTTAAGCTAGTGTACCAGTATGGCGCGTACCTCACTGAGCCGACCACACGCGTCTCTGAAGGCACACCCTGCCTGCAGCTGCCATGCCAGAGTTGACGCCCAAAAAACAAATCCCAGTCGGCTAATGAAGCTATCAGCCTCAAACCCTCAACCCGTGAACCAAAAAAATGAGGCAGCAGCGCCTGCTGCGTTGGCCGTGGCCGTGGCAGCACTTCCTGAGGCTGCGCATGCTGGCAACTCCGGCCGGGTGCCCAAAACACGTGGCTCAAGGGATTGACAGGGTGGTGGGTTGACGGATGTTATTTCATGTTTGAGCCTTGCTGTTGTCATATTATTGAAGGGTTGTTCTTAGAGATATCGGAGATATTACGTGCTAGGGATTGCGGCTTAATGTGGGTCCGTATGACGATGAAGCCCGCTGGTATATGTCACATACTACTGAAAGCTGCGTGCATTTCAGCAGTTTTCCAGCGGCACTGTTGACAGCTTTCCTTCTTTGTTGCGAGAGCGGTTTGCGAGCAACGTTCACTTCCCGTGAAAGGGGAATTGAGCAACCACGAAAGCTGTAAATAACATGACGAAGTCCGAGCCCCAAAGCTTTACGGTCGCGGATGTTGTGGGGACCTGTGTCATATCAGATGCTGTATTAGTTTCGATTACGCACTGGCAACATTGATTGGTTGCTGTGTCTGCAAGGATACGCGCTGCTCCAGTTGGGTTGGGCCGTGTTCATCATCAGCCTTGGTCCGGCTGTGCTGTTCTGGACTGATGGGGTTGCACTCTTCTTGCCCTCCAGACCTGAGGATAGCTTATTCCAGGTAGGTAACGGTAATGTCGTTATTCGGGAAACCACCTTACAAACAAAACCCTGCTTCCTGTGTTGTTTGCGTTCAGTTGGGTTGCTCATCGTTTCGCGCACCAGCTTTGTCGTCGCTGCCACATGTGCTAGCACAACTTTCAGGTTGCTGTTTTTCACAGTATTGTTTACCCTGGACATTTGACGACGTCGCATGATCCACGGTCGCATCCAATGTTCTTCTTCATAGCGCGGTTGCCACATCCTGCAGCTTGTGAAGATCATATCCTTCCGGAGGACCCCTAATGATTACCATAATGCCCAACCTTTGAAGTTGCTCTGTCTGCTGCAAGGATCTACTTCAACAAGCCTGAGCTCCTGTAAGCTTTGGCTGGAAGCCCTGAGCCGGATCTAGCGTCGTCAGTTCGGAGTCTCCACACAGTCCAAGAGTCCAAACATGTATGATTCCTGTATTTGCTTTCTCCAAGGCGAAATTCTTCTATCCCCTTTTAGAAGTCAGAAAAAAGAACACTACTGTTTTGATCCTAATCCCTCAAGGTGTCGTGTCTCAACATTGGTTCTTCAGAACATAAAATTCTGGAAAACTATCCAACATGTTGGCGGATGAATTTGGCGAGCACCTTCGTGCTTCAAAACCCATATGGTTTCTTGTCAGCTTACCAAGGCTCTGAAACCAGCAGCACCTTGACACAGCGCTTCCAGGCACCGATGTATAACAGCAGCGGGATCACATTTGTTGAATGAAGAACAATGGTCGCACCGCACGACAAAAGCCATGTTTATCTCCTTGCTTCGATGGGAGAGACACGTATTGCAATTAGAGCAGCAGCGATGGTTTGAGAACCCTTGGTAGGCTTCAGGCTCAGTTGACTTGTGCAAGCATAAGCTTTCAAGATGTCAAGGGTTGTGAAGTTTTGCTGGTCCACCTATGAGACTGCATGCGTTATGTGACCGACAGTTTTTGCGGCTGATTCATGTCACGCTGAAAGGCTTGCTTTTGGACAATTTGATGGATAAGGCATGTCCAGGACCTGCATAACGTAAACAAAGCTGCCCACCGGAGGCTTGCCCTGACAAACCCCTGGACTCAAACATGTCGCAAATCGCCAGGGAGTCCAACGGCTAGCAGTGAAAGTCATTGCTTTGCCAGAACCCTCAGAAGCTGAGGCTGAGCCGTTCGTGGCGGACAGCAATTTAAAAAAGAAGTAGCCAACATTCAGTACATGTCGTTGTCGTGCTTTGCAACTAGCACTTTCAACTTTGGCATCAGCTTCATGCGAACTCGTGGTGCCCGTATGCAGCTGCTAGAGACTCAAAGAACAAATCCAGGCAGGCACTCCGAAATTCGTCGGTGTAGCAAGATGCATGGCGTGCCAGAGGATCGAGAAGCTGAAGCTTCCCTCATGCTGGGGACGGCAGGGACAGTGCAGATGATTCGGGATTGGGTTGAATCAAGCTTGAACCCTGAAAATGCGCACAAATTTCCACCCCCTGGGGCGTGGGCTGCACACTTCAATGTGCATTTGTCACTGGACATGTGGGTGGAGCTTCAAGACTTTGTCAAGGCATCGTCGTCCATGTCTGGTTTGCAGCTCAAGTGCGTGGCATCAGACAGCCGAGGGCTGTGCGTTGAAGCTCTTCAAGTGCTGATGACGCAGCATGCCAGGGCACAGTATCAGTACGCAGCACGTGCGCTTGAGCTACTCCAGATGCCGAGTCCTGATAGAAGTTGGGCCCAGGATGGCATCCGCACGCCAGAACCCAGGGGCACGCGTGAAGCTCCTTCTACACCGATAAAGGAGCTCGAGTTGACTAAGAGAGGGAAGAGATGCAGGCATACAACTGAAGATTCAATTCCGGACTTCAAGCGAAGCAAGGCCAACGACTCTCGGTCAATCAAGCCCCTGACCCGAGTGAGAGGGCAAGAGGTGCCTGCGGATTTGCAAGGCATCTTTGTTGCGAAGGAGGGCTTGAATAATGCTTTGGCCACAGGGAACTTGAAGGAGACAGTGTCCTGGCTGAAAGGCCTTGGCAAACGGAAGGTTGCAGCCCACGAGCTCGAGAAGACCCGCATCGGCCTCACGGTCAGCTTGTGCCGAAAGCAGGCTGATCCCTATGTGACCAAGCTGGCCGATTTGCTGATCCAGAGGCGCCGGCAATCATCCAATGCATTGTGGAAAGCATGTGTGTATGACCAAATGTGCACGGCATGTGCGGATGCATGCAACAAATTGTGTTCTCTTCGGAGGTGGAAGCAGTCCTGGCGACTGACAAAGCAACTGAGGCAGGACCTGCAGCGTAGCTGCTGAGTAGGTCTTGGGTGGGACATCGCAGGCCTCAGGCATGGGAGGGTGTCCTGAAGTGGCCAGTCCCAGCCTTAAGCCATGGGGAAACCAGCCAGACCCGATACAGGGGTTATGGTATCGGGTCTGATGCACATATGATTGACTGAATCAGTCATGACGTGTTTGTGCAAGGCTTCTTTGGGCCAAGTTTCCGAGAACTGGATATTCGATTAAGAAGCCCCGCCGCCACGAGTTTTACGGGCCTTCGACAGAGCACAGTCTGGATCGCTTTGAAGTTGTGGAGTGAATGGCCTAAGCTGTCATCCATTTGCTCCTGTCTCAGCAGCCTGAATTCAAGCACGTAGGTTGCCATAGATCAAAACAAAGCGCTCCACCACTCAGCAGGCTTTGCAAGTAGCCCCAACTTGAGGTGTTTTTGATGGGAAGCTCTCGTCCGCGCGCACCGCAGAGTTTAATTTGCTCTTGACCAAAGTTGGCATTGACTTCAAGGCAACAACAGGTGCGGACCAGTGGTCATAATATCTCTGGCATGCGTACAGCAATAAGGACCGGCATGTGGTAGTACATATTGGGGAGTGGCGTGATGTCAAAGTACAGCATGCCGAGAAGAGCTGCGCTGTCAGCCCGAAGAGGCTCGACTGGCAACTGAGTGCAGCTACCTTGTTGAAATGTTTGTGGGGTGTAGTGTAGCCTGCAGTGATCTAGGAGTTTAACTCTGTTTGACCTGGGGCTAGTCAAGACACTTGCTATTCGGCGTCCAACGCATGGAATGGAATGTTGAATCGAAGCAGGAGCCTTTTTGCTCGGCAGCCTTTTGCTGGCGGGGCGCTGGGTGCAAAGTCGACGGCTCAGATGACTGAAGTTGTGCTGGAAGAACGAACGAGACAGCAACGCATACTACAAATTTCCAAGTGCCGCTGGTCCAGCAGCGACTTGCTCAGATTGAAATCCAATAGAAGGATTCAACCCGACCGACACAGCTGCAGAGCATAGGTCTTTGGGTGTGTAGCCTGCCCCTATCCCAAAAATCCGTAAAACTGGACAGGCTTTGCGTTGAACATCCTCCATGGGCCCTGTGAAAAGTCACTTTCGGAACAAATAATCTTTCAAGAGGAGAACCACTAAGATAACAGCCTTGGCTGCCTGCAGTTACTTAATGGTAGTTGCAATTCATGTTCCGTTCGATTTGCCATTTGATTCCGGTAGCATAGTTCTAATACTGTCCTAATACAACCCTTATATAGTCACGAGAAACAATATACATCAACAATATATATCCTTATAGAATCCTTACTTACATACATTCCCATTAGACCCCCGAAAATACTATAATGTTGAAAAAAAGGAACGCCCAAACGGTACCCCGAGTTTTTTGTGAAACCCGCCAACAAACATCCCCATAGAATTCCTAACCTTAGATCCAAACCCTAATTGTTGCGTCATCCTGGTAGTGGGCCAGGTCCCACCGCAGCCTTCGCGGCACCCAAAGCCAGGGCCCAAAGCCGGCCCTTTGCAGGTCCGCACAGAGGCTGGCCGATGTTCAGTATTTCATCCTGAGGGTTGTTATTTAACACCATTGTTATGACTGTTCTTGTTACTATGAGTATTATTCTCACTCTTACTACTGTTAGTACTGTTCTTCTTACTTTAATTGCATGATGACTATTACTATTGCTATTAATTACTATGGAAGTTTCTGCCCTGGCCGTAATCTTGCTTGGATGCGTTCTTTGAGGAACACTTCCACTGTATTTTTTGGCAGCTCATGTGGCTAATCCTCGTAGGAAGGTTTGCGGCGGCATGTTGAGGGCATTGCCCTGACAATGCTTCACCCCAAACTCCCCCCAAAACGTCCCTAACCCCAAAACTTGCCAACTGGCTTGCATTTCCTGTTTTGTTGTCATGGCAGCTGATCGCACTTCTTCGATTTGATGGAAACACAGGGCAGACAAATCCCAAGATTGGGAGATACATTTCAGATCTATCTACCCCGCCCTTGGGAACCCTAAAGCGCGGGCAAGCGGCAAAACTTGATGGCCCCTTACGTAGACAGAATATGGGATGTATGGGGATTGTAGTATGACACTGGGCAATTCTGTATTCTATTTATTTAAGGAGGGCTATAACCTTATATCCCAAACCCTAAACCCTGTTCTATCTACTTAAGGGCGATCTTATAAGCTGAGGAAAACCTGAGGATGCCCATGCTCTGCCAGGAGGCTCCAGCCAAATCTCGCGCGAAGCGCAGCCACCGGCATCTCAGCTGGAGGCTGCTGGGGTTGAGCTCCCCAAAAGGATCCAGGGTCATATCTATCCCCCATGAACCCCAGAGCTGCGCAAAGGGACCCAGTTCTTCAATTCGAAGAGTCGAGCGCAGGGACGGCAACAAAGCAACCTTGCCATCTCAGAAGGTCTCACCTGCTGGGATCATGTCAACTCCTGAGAAGTTGGCATCTTTTTTGAACAGATCTTGGAGTTCTGAGCGATGCGCAGTAAATCTCATGGTTCAGAGGAGCCCTGAGGCTTTCTGTCGGCAATGAGCACTTAAAAGTCCAAAGTCTCCAAGCCCTGGTCTGGGCCAGGATGTTGTGGCCAATGCCCGCAGCATGATTTTCGCTGTCTACCCCAAGGGCCCTCAGGCGTTGGCACTCGCTTTTGGGACATTGCAGGTTGCAAAGTTGGGGGAATTTGGGGTTTGTGGCCTGGCTTGCTCTGCCGTGTCACAGTGACGTGGTCACCCTGTTTCCCTCTACTGGAATCGCTTTGTTCAAAGTTTCCTGTTTGCTGAGAAGGATTTAGCTTGTCACCCTGTGAGCAAAATAGGGCAAGTAGCCCTGCCAACATGTTTGGGAAGCTAAGTTGCCGATTCATTAGTCACGCAGCCACGTTGATACAAGTTTGATTTTGCTGCAGGTGATGACCAGGTGCTTCAGGAAGTAAAGGATATTGTAAGGCCCTCGATGCTGCAGGCAGCCTGGCGCAATGTGCTCGCAGGTTTCGCAGTCGCCCTTGCAATGATCCCAGTGCCTGGGACTCCAGTCATGTTTAAGGGCAAGTTTACCGGTTTATGGAAGATTTGACCGCGGCCTTAGGATTTGGGAAGTCTCGGCATGGTCTACTGATATCGTGACCGGATTCTTGCACGCTGAGGAGTCGGTTGCCTTTGCCTTTGTGGCCGGCGTGACTCCAATTGTCGGCCTATGGAGCGCAGCTGCTTGGGTTAGCAAAAAACCCATGACGCCTGCAAGGCATAGGAATATCATAGCTCGCCGTTGCCACTGTGAGGCATCATGCGGCCAAAGGTTTACTTGGTTTACTTGCATAGTGCAACAATTGAGGAAACGCACAATGTGAGATCAGCAAACAGGGACCCCCAGTATAAAACCGCGTAGAGCCCTACAGCCCCAATACCAAAGCTTAAACATCCAGCTGCCCAGGGGAGGGGAGATTTTACGCACAAAAGGTGGACTGTTTTACTAGCTCCTTCATGGCTTCTGGTTACCAGGACCCTCCTTATACCTTTGAATAGGGATATATGGTGCCTAATAATGGGTATTGAGGGTATATAGAGAGGAGGTGGAGGGTCTAGGTAATTAGTGACGTTCAAGGATAAAGGGTACCTCTAAAGTTTATGTCGCAATGAACTCTTGAAAGACTTGTCCAACCTTTTTGTAAAGGTTGCTATCATCCTTTGCAATGCTTTGCAATCTGTAGCAATCTTATGGATCCCGAAACGTACTTTGGGATTCTCATTTTTCCTAAGTTCATCAGTCCTGGTGGTAGTTTCTACAAACAGGGGGAACCCCATATAACCCCCTACTGTGGGGATTGTATCGGGGCACGTATAGGGCGATTGAAAACTACGAACTTGAATTTGGTGGAACTCCCCTGAAGGACTTTGTCATCTTTGGGCTACGGTACGGGACTAAGAAATTAGAATGCAGTATATTACCCATTATAGTAGTTTCCATTTTATTTTTATATAACCCCATAGAACCCAAGGGTTTAGGGGGTTATACCAGTCCTATGCCATGAGAAGCAAAGTCGCTTCGACAGGTGAGCAGAGATCAACCCCTCCTTACTTAGAATAAGACAGGGGCTTTCAGAAACAAGGTTTGGCGTAAGCAAAGTCTTGTGTTTTGTAAGGTATCGTAAGCAATTGTGTAGCAACGTTGTTGCCGTAAGCATCGTAAGCGTTTGCGGTTGTTGGTGTTGCTTTTTATCTCCCAAACGAAATGCAGTTGCAGCAAGCTGGCGTAAGCGGCGTAAGCAGAAACGACAACGAAGTCGTGTCGTAAGCAAAAGCTGAGAAAACGTAAGCTACCGTAAGCAGTTCTTTTCCGAAATGAAATAGGAGTAGGGTTTCGGGCATCGCTCAGGTTGCGCTCGGCTTTTTTGCTGCAGCTTTCGGCGGCCGCGCCGGTGTTGCCTCTGGAGCGGCGGGCTCCACAGCTGTGGCTTGGGTTCCGATTTAGGATTTGTAATTTGGAGGTCTAAGATTTCGAGTTGGGAGTGATGACGATACCAGATACGTCTCAAAACTCGGTGTTCCTCGAAGATTCCACCAAGCAGACCATGATTTGAGAAACGCTTTGATGATGATAATTGGCGGCAATGATGCAAGTCCGATAGCTTGTGCTTGGGACTCGTATTTTGAGAATTTTAGTCCAAAACGGCTACAGCATAGTACAGAAGCATGAGGAAGACCTGTCATGCAAGGAAAGCAAGGAGGGGTACGTAGTCCGATCAGGAAGACGAAAATTAAGGGGGCCTAGTTGTATATACCAGTTGCACCTTTGTGGGACGCATGCCTTGGAAGGTTATAGTTCGCAGTGCCAGGTGCTTGGCGAGGCTTTCATGTTGCAATTGAAGTCGCATGGGTCACGCGGTAGCAATGGTGTTTTCTTTGCACATTTGCCACCTCCCTAGTTCTGGTGTTATCGCCAGAGCTGTTCTGAGCAAATGCTCCAGGTTCCAAACACTGGCAGCTGAGGTAGTTATGGCAGCACTGGTAGCGAGACACGGAACTACATACTTGAGACCTGGTGGGCAGTCAATGCTTTCCGACCTGAGGCTGTCCATGCAAGGCGGCATTAAAGCGAAGGTAGTTCTTCGCTAATTTGGAGGGTGAGCCGCACTACGCCTGCATTTGTGATGACCGGTTTCTCATGATCCTCGGAACGTTGCAGATTGCAGCGCCTTTGATGATACTTTTGCCGTCCAAGGAGCGCGGCCGTTCTTCTTGCTGGCTGCCTGCAGATTTTGGCAGGCGAACGGAAACTTGGGCATATAGACTATAACAAGTTACTATAATAATACATCATAAGATACTAGAATAATATACTACATCACTCTAATTGGGGTGCGGCATGATGCGGCAGGTCAGGTTGTTTGCCATGCTTCATCAAATCAAGCTGATGGCATGGTGGGCGTGCTCCTAGTAGTGCTTGTCAACAAACCTAATATACTATAAGTATATAGTATAATATATTATACTATACTACAGCAGGCTAGTAATATAGTATGTTTTATTCTAACATACTAAAATATGTTATGATCTGTTATTACAAGCCCTGGAGTGCTTTCCTCGCGATCGGTTTACAAAGTAAATGGCTTGTTCATGGTATGTCAGAGTATAGTGTACTATCTCATAGTATAGTATATAGTATATAATAATATATAGTATATGATTATTGTATATCAAAGTATATTGATACATACTATAACAAATTATTACAGTAGAGCCTTGCGCCTCAACAGAACCATGTCAAGCCAAGTCTTGATAACTTGGGCCCAGCCCTGGCCGGCAGCCCGGAGGTCTTCTCCAGTGGGGCAAGTTCATCAAGCTCGTTCCGCATCCAGTGATGCTGGGCTGCTTGACTACCAAGATTGCTGAAACCAACTTTGAAGCCCCAGGGGGTTGTATTTGTTTGGGAGGCTGGTTTGTCAAAGCAGCTTGCATATAGGTCCGTCCGAACACCTCAAAGAGCAGTTGGCCCCCCTCCGCCAAGGATTTGTGAATGGTTTGGCCATTGTCATTGGCAAGGCGCACCCCGGTCGCGGCAGTTTTCACGTCACAGCCACACACATCCCATCATTTCATTCTTGTTCGAAGCTGCTTTATCATCATCATAACTAACTATGAGTGTTAGCAATGACTTTGATTTTTTCTGATTAGAGACGCGGAGAGCCTGAACCTGATAAGGCAATTGAGCCACTTCCTGGATCCGGCCACTGGCTCGGTGCTGTTGGGCGTGCGAGGCGCCGTTTGTAGTGTTGCACTCCGCCAAAGTTGCACGACATGATAAGCTGGTTCTAGTATATGCAGCTTACATAAAGAGAGAGAGAGGCCTCCCTGGTAAGCATGAAGCACTCTGTGTACATGGAACTGGAGCTCCAAGATCGGGCCTTTGCTTTTGCTTGTCGATTGCGTTGCCTCTCTAAAGTCGTTTTACAGTTTCAGAAGTTGGGACACTTAGTCAGACAGTCCCCTGCAAGGGGCCACGATGTTTGGCTTGACAGCGCTGTCCATGCTCCTGGTGCTGTATCTGCATGAAGCACAGTTTGTTGGCCGCTGCAGAGGGTGCTCAGACTCCACAAGTCAGAATTGTAGCCTGGCACTTCATGCAGCAGATCTCTACGATGAGCAAAGAATGTCCTTTTTGCTGTTCGCATATTCCGACTTACGCGCCGGCATCGCGTGAGTTGGTTGTCCCATGTCTGACAGAATGTGGAAGACATTGCTGTTCAGGTGAAGCTGCTGCCTCGAGTCACAACTGCAGTGCCATCGTCACTGCTGACCGTGGCGATTGTGACGCTGCTTACAAAGGTCTGGGAGCTTACGGAAGGATGCAAGTGCACGCTGGAAAGATACGCAGACCCTGTTGGCTTGTGAGGCTTCTCTAGGTGTAAACTTGGCCAAGCTAGCATGCAGTGAACCCAGAACACCAATCAACCAAGCTGTCGCCCAGCAACTCAGAAGAGCCCAATGCTCCAGGTTTTTCATTTGTGCCTTGGCTTAATTCTCCAGTTGCCCATGAAAATTCAAGCCGGTTTGAGGGTTTTGTTTTGCTTGGTGGCATTATCTCAACGTCGAACTGTAATCATGTTTGATCGCTGAAGCTCTGGTTGTCTTAGCTGGAGCAGTTGGGCATCCCAGGCCAGCAACTACATTGATGGACATGGCCGGTGCAGAAACCTTTCGTGGAGGCAGCTTTGCCTTTCAGCCTACTGGCGTGTTGAATGTTTTTTGCAACATTGGGTTGCTTTCCTGCGGGGGCTCCCAATACGAAGGAAGAGTGCTTGGGGATCCATGACATTGGGTGAAGCAACCGTTTCTGCGCCTCAGGTAGGGACCCCATGATACAAGGCCCCGCGCAGCATGTTTGACGCAGGACTATCCTCAAAGATAGGAGGCCTTCCCGAACTTTGGCAGATGCCTACTCACTGCAGATGCTTGCCGGGGGGGGGGGGGCAGGGCGGTCACAAAATTGGCACCAGGTAATGAATCTAGACTCATCTAAACGGTACAAGCAGTAGTGTTGCTTTTGATGCGACGGATATTCATCTCTTTATAAGGGGAGTCTCACAAGAATGTATGGGGCAGATAAGTGAGAGGCCTCAGCTTCCAAAAACGCAGCCGTTTTTGGATGCCCCCACTGTTTACGAGGACAGTAGCTCAGAGACCCACACGTCCTACGGAAAAAAAAGTCAGGTTCATTTTCTTGCAAGCACCTCCAGACAAGCTCGATACGCTTATGAATACACAGAGTCTCGGTACAACATCCCTTGCAAATCATGGAACAATCTTCTCCAGAGCGGCCTTAATCCTTAAGCATAATCCGTATAAGATGAGCGCCAATCTCAGAGATTGCATCCTAAACATGAAATGATCCATGAAACCGCGACCCCGTCCTTAAAACTTGCCTACTGTTGCTACCAGCTACCAGGTGGTTTATTACTATTTATAGCTCATAGATTGCTGAAGGATTGTTGCTGTTGTTACTGCTACTACTATTAGCAGTTGTGCCAGGTTGGAGCATGCTGCCGCACTTGGGGCTGCCAGCGGCTGCTTGCCTGAAAGCTGGTGACGAGTCAGAATGATGGGCTAGGAAAGGGCATGCAGGTAGTGGCACTTAAGCATTCTACGGGAATCAGAACTTGCATGTTCGGACAGCACTGTCAGAGGTTCCGCGTGAATTCAGTGGTATTCATGGAGTAATGAGTCCATCGGTTGTTTCGCTGATTCTCGAGGCGTACCACCAAAAGGGAAGATCGGTTTGACTCGAAATGCTCTTAGAACACGGTTGAATAGTTTCGGTTTTGCCGGCAGTGCTGTCGGCAGCGCTGTTGCCAGAGCTGTCGGCAGGCCGTGTAAGAGCCTGCAATCCTGTGAGTATTCTGCCTTGACGCTCATTATTCGAATCCGTTTGCTGCTGCATGCGATGTTTGCTTGCTGGCCTTCCAGTCAAGATGAGCTTGGTCCAACTTTTGCAATTCTGAGTGCTGCCAAGCTCCAGGTACCTTGGCTGGCCAGCCCACTTCAAACTTTCAGCATTCTACTGCCCTACGCTGCCACGATGGCCGCTGTAGGCGCGGCACGGCACTCAAAGTGCAGTGTGGATTTTCAACTCAGGGTGTTCACGTTGAGGAATTCGCTGCTGAATGCGCAGACGTCAGGGACCATGTTGGCATGAAGTATGAGCCAAGTTTGACGCATCATGTGGAGGTTTGGTGGAGTCGCTGTTGACGCTGCAGCTGGTGGATGGGCTAATGGAGGCGCCGACACTGCAACAAGCTTCTGATGGTGTCAGAAGCTGACATGCTTCAAGGGAATGCCCCAAACATAGAATTCCACTGCAGATCAAAACGAGCTGAGTTGCAAACATCATGTGACATGCTGTTACTTTTTCTGGCCGTGTTTGCGTCAAGAAAGTGTTTGGTGTTTGCTACTCATAGAGCTCACACCAAAGTCTAATAAGTCACCCAGAGTAAATGTCCGCAGATGGAGCCATGACAGCACAGGTACTTGCGGCCGTTTTGACAGAGATGACTTTGACAAATTATAGCAGGCATGCTGCCTCAGATCATTGCAGGATGGGAAGAGAGGCGACACTTCCAAGGAGCGCGGGGCATTGTGTCTGGCTCCAACATGATGTTCAACACGCTGTCCTTGTAGAAGGGGCTTCCTAGGTGGGGCGCTTAAGCACTGGCATGCAGCATAAAATGAAGGTTGGAGATCAATCACAGATGCAGCGCCTGGTTGATTATTCTGTTAGTCGCTGTAAGTAATTGTTTGACTCGGTAGAATCCTGGAGTTCTGCCTGAGCTAGGCCTGGGCATGAGCAAGCTGATGTTGTGACTTTAGTGCCAACATGTAGCAACAAATTCTGATGGTGCTGGCCTTGTGAGATGTTTTTGGTATATGTGCCGGGTTCGACGGTCTCAGTTAGAGTTTTGAAGCCATGTGTTGCTTGATAATCCAAATAATCCGTTGCTTAAGAAATGAAAAAATGTTTGTGCGAACCGTTTGTTCTTGCGAGTGTGCGCACTGCCGTCAGCGCGAGGAGTGCATTGGCCAGGGCATTGGCAACATCGCCAGCGGCCTCACTGGCGGCATGGGCGGCTGCGCAATGATTGGCCAAACGCAGGCATTGAGCTAGGAGATATGCCCTGCTCGGATAAGCATAGATGAGGTTTATCAAGCCCCAGCTGCAAAAACTTGAGCGTGCTGAGACTGTGGATGCAATGCGATCGATGAAGCAGGATGCTCAACCAATGTAATTATAGACAACAGAACCGCGCATATATCCTGCAGGTGAATGTCCAGGCTGGTGCTACCTCACGATTGGCAGGCCCGCAGGAGTTGGGACAGCAATGAGCCATTGAGCCCGGTCGTTCTGCAAAACTTGAGCGAATCTTGAGCGAATCAGCTGGTCAGGCAGGTTGTTTCGCGGCAATAGGTGTCAACAGTTGCTTGAGAACTTACCATAAGGCTCTGAGTGGCTGTGAGTTACAGGGTAAGTCTTTGTAAAGATGCACATGGGACCGTTGACTTGCAGAGCGCTCAGATGCTCAAAGAACATCGTTATCAGCAGAGTACGGTGTACGCCGGTGGAGGCAGTTAGGCAGTTCAAGCATCTAAACAGGATTTGGAGGCGTTTTTGAGTCGAAGGTGGTTGGGTTCTTTGAACCAAAGCCTGATGCCTCCTTTTGAGGCATTGCCTTTTTCACTTTGGTAAGCACTCATTTGGGCATACCTTTTCACGATGGTGCAGATTTTTCTGTGGCTGCCCTGACTCGCCTTCAGGGATTTCAATGGCCTGCTTTCTGGGCGTGGGCATCGTCGGCGCGGCGCCTGTGCTATTCCCTCAGACACATGATCAGATTTTTAAACTCTGGTGTCCACCATGTCCACGCTCCTGGCAGGATCCCAACGGAGGGGAACCCAAAGCTGTGAGACGCCCCCACGCAGCGCATGCCCCCTTGTTATCATGCAGTTGCTGGATTTTGCCGGTGCAGTCAGTTATGATGATTCCTGAGCTCTTTTTCATCGCAAGGGCATGATTAATTGCTCACAACAAGCTCTGGTTATTGTTCCTGCTGCAGCACTTTATGCGGAGTCAACACGCGCCACCCTGCCCTGCGCTTGCTGGCCCAAGCCCCTCGGCCTTTGGGCTTAGAAGCTGCTATCGGTAGCTGAGCTAGCGCATAGCAAACATGAGCGCCGTTCTTCCTGGCCAGGTCCACATGTACAAGAATCGGAACATAGCGAGGTCTCACCCTACAAGCCACACCCTTAGCGACTTGGAGCTCTGCTTACAGGAGGAGGATGTGAAGATCAAAGACATGCAGGAATCGACCCCCAGGCGCAACCTCAGGCAACAACGTGAGTTGCGGCTGGCGTTTTTCTTGCGGACATATGGCTTCAGAGACGTAGACAGGATGCAGCAGGGAGGCTGCTTTTCCTTTAAGGAAAGGCTTTGTCCCCTGCACATTGCCGCTGCACAAGGTGATAGTGATATGGTTCGAATCCTCCTGGCAGCCGGGGCCGATGCCTCGCAGAAGACATCCAAAGGCCGCACGGCATTAGAGATCGCGGAGAGTAGATCTTACTTCGCTATCGCAGACCTCCTACGCGGCGACGTCAAGGTTGTGAGCGTGCGCCAGCTCTCCAAGCTGCGTGCACAGAACTCGGAGTCCTCGGCAGACGATGTGTGAGGGGACCTTTGAGGCTCTCTTTGGCGCCTAAAGACTTTGGACAGCTCAGGGTAGGCGCTCAGATTCCAAGGCAAGGGTACGAATCAATTGTGTTATCATGACAACAGATTCAGTACAGTAGGACAAGCGCAGCTGTGTGTCATATATATATATATATATATATGTGTGTGTGTGTGTGTGCGTGTGCGCTGTGCTGCAGCTGATGGATGCTGATGGTTGCTTAGACCCTCCTGGAAACTGAGCTTCCTTCAACGGAATAATGCGGCGAGAAAGCTGTGCTGGGTTTGCAATGTTTGCACGCCCTCAGCTTCGTCGACCATGCTCGCTCATTTGCAGCTCAACCTGACTCCCGCAAAATTATCGAGGCCAGATACTTGAGATGTTTGTTCTTCGTGTGTTCGAAGTCCTTACTCGCAGATCCCTGCAAGGATTATCTGCAAACCATTCAGAAGAGGTCCATAAAGCAAAGCGGTTTTTCTTGCATGGCGAAGCACAGTATGTAGAGAGAATTTGGCTTGCAGAGCGGGCATTGGTCATCTACTTGATTTTCCTCCAATACCTCAACGGCTGCCAACACATGAAAGCATTGCTCAGGATTTGTTAGGCCTCAAGTTAGGACCCCGCATTGCAATGCTTATGATAGGAACCCCCAGAAGGGACTCAGCTTTGAGAACCACCACTTGGCAGCTGCCCCAATCATTCTTCCGGCGAGTTTTGCAAAACGGGGAAGGCTCAGATTCCGCTTCCCCAGCGTTTCAGGTGGGCCACTGACAGGAGCTACATCACCGCTCGCCCCAGTATCTTTGTAGCATTTCCCGCGGTGGGGATAGTATAAGATATCCAAAATAGACGACGGCTGGCAGTCTGTTTTCTCCATGTGTACCATGCCATACCATTATAGCCCCGGGTGGCACTGGCTTTGCGCCCAGCTGGAGGCCGACCATGATTTACACACCTCTGATGGGATTAGCACTGCTGGTGAGCAGCCAGGTAACGAACAAAAAGAACGGAGCTGGGCAAAACAACAACAATCCGCTTGTTCGTATTCTTTTTACTACTACTGTAAGTAGTATTACTATTTCTAATAATCAACCATCAGGCATTCCGGAGGGTGCAGCTCTCCAGCGTAAGACGTGATGGAGAGCATGCTTTTGCGCTGAGGCCCTAATCATGGCCGCGCATTAGTACGTTTCTTGAGCATGATGCTTGTAGACGCTTTCCTCAGTTCTCAGATATACATCTCCGTCCTCCAGTGTACTGCTGAGAGGCCTATCGGCTGGCACCCCCCATTCCGCGGCTTTCCTGGATGTTTGGTTAAAGTCACTAACGCCATTTCAGCTTGTATCCTAGCAACTCGGAGTTGTGCCTCGGACCCCAATTCCTGCTGAACTGTCACAACGATATGGGCTTCGTAGAGCTGAAGTGGATTCCTTGGTGGAAGCCAGAGGGGGGGGGGTTACAAGTGCATTTGCCTCCCATAGCTGATGGAGCTCATGGATTTTCCTGCATCCATGACCTGACTAAGTTCCGGATTCAAAAGATCATGGCTGCCTGATGAGGCTTTGGAAGAAGGCTCCAGGCACCAGAGATCCTCTTGCAAGCCGCCTCACAAGGACTGCCTTGGCAGTTTACATTGGTTATTTATGGGGCGGCCTGCTTTTCCACGCAACGAGCAAACATCACTTACAGCCTTGCAACTCACTGGTATGTTTTCATGAAATTCCTCCCTCGGTGCAAACTTTGAGACCAAGTGACGGAGGGCAGACTACCCAAGAGACTATCACACATTTGGCTGAAGGTGTTGCATTGGTTGCGTTGCGTTACGTGGGACACTGTCTTGCTGTGTTTTGAGCACACCCCTGCTCATTCCATGGGCCAAATGGGCATGACGGCATTTTTATTGTTGCTATGAATGGTACTCTGAATCATAATACTCGTGCCATCAGGTAGGCGCATGTTGCTACAATGATTTTCCGTGCTGTTGCTTTGCAAGCCACAGCAGAGACGAGCGGATCAGAGCAATGTAGAGGTACTGCCGTGCGTGTGAGCATCCGAGGAGTGGTCGTCATAAGCAAGAACTCTTCAGCATTGTTATAAGTAGTACTTGTCGTTAACGGCAAGGAGTGTATGACCATTACTTATCACTGCTAGGTATATTGACCGAAGAGTGCCCTTTGGCAGCGTCCTAACGCTCAAAAACGCTAATCTGATTAACGATGCGACATACCTCTGTAGCATGCATGATAGCTGACCGTGTCATTCCGGTGTTGGTGCCTGGAATTGTGCAAGAAGAAAGTACTCCTTGCTCATTCCCTGCCTGAAGCTTCTACAGTTGGGATGTAGTGGTTTCCCGTTTGCATGAAATGTGAATTCA
This sequence comes from Symbiodinium pilosum, assembly GCA_905231905.1. Lineage (NCBI taxonomy): Eukaryota > Dinophyceae > Suessiales > Symbiodiniaceae > Symbiodinium > Symbiodinium pilosum. The sequence continues at coordinate 113,811 of CAJNIZ010014002.1, forward strand.
GGGTTTATGTATGAATGCAGAGGAACAGCAGCAGTTGGAGTCGTCGCGTTGCTAGCGGCAGCAGTACAAACAAAGCTATCCATAGTCATGATATGAGGGCCGCTGACCATTTGGCAAAACCCATGCTATCAGGGTGCAAGATATCATTCAATTTCAGGTGGTGGGCCATAGGGAGCCAGGACAAGAGGGGTCCCTGCCGAGAGCTGAGAGCTGCTTTTAGCATGGACTGGGCCAAGACCTTTGTTGTTCCTCTGATTTATTGCTGGGACCCCTTACAACCGCCCCGCCGCCATCATGAAATTTTCTTCAACAAAAAGACATTTCAGCTTTGTCCGAAAAGAGACCAGTTTGAGCTGACGCATAGCATTTGAGCGGCGGCAAGGGTTGGATGCAGGTATGCAGGCGCTTTTTGCAGATCCGTCATTTGCAACCTTGTCTTCAACATAGGGAAGCGGGAATCGCATGTCTACCTTGAAACAGGCACAACCTAGGACCTAGAGCTACTCTTGAACTTCTTCTAGAAGATAGCTGTCCCTGTCGAACTTGTATGTTTCGAGGTTGTGTCTTTTTCACGAGACTGCTCGGTAGCTTCCCTAAATAGGGGAACCCACTAGGGGAACCCATTATGGGGACCCCCACAAAGATGCCCTAATTTCAGGAAACCCTAAACCCTTAAACCCTAAACCCTCCATGTGATGCTGTCACATCAAGGCTTGGACAAGTTCCAGTGGCAGCCCTGGTTGGCATCATGCTTCTTGGCCCAGTTGGGCAAGGAGTCTCCGGGTTAAGAGGATCTCCTTTTTGTTAGAAATGCTGGTTTCCCAAAATTAGGGGGGGTCCCTTGTTCTGAGGATTATAGTAATTACGGGTCTATATTGGGGTCCTCTATTTCGGGAAACTATCAGATGCACAAGGGCCATTATCATGGACCTGTCCTGTCCTACGGAACTCTTGATGACGAAGCCAATTCAAACAAGGTAGCCATCCAAAACATCATTCCCTTACTCGTATTTCCATGCTTGACAAAAGGGTTCTACAAGTTGAAGGAATTTGGCATGCGCGCTGATACTTCAAAGCTTGTTCTCAAACTCACTGTGTTCACCGCACGGACTACGAGACCTTGACATGGTGCAAAGTCAAAGACTTTGCGGAGATTGTGGGGCTGCGTCGTCATGCTTTGTAACATTCCCACCGTATTCTTACTGGTCCAGTGGTGGTACCCAAACTCAAGAGGCCTTCGTGTGCTAAGCCAGGTTTGTAGTGTGCCAGTCGACGTTCGCTTGGTCCAGCCTTCGGATCATGAGCCCCTCGGCCTGCGGCCACAAGAGCCTACCTGGTGTGGAAAACCTGGGCAAGGCTTCTGCATAGGATCACATCCATGCTGTATGATGAAGAAGCACTGCGTTGGATTCTCACAGCGGTGGAGCGAAAACTCTGAGTAAGCCAGTCGAGTTCTCAGCAATGACCTGCTTGGCCGCTACAAACACACGCAGAACAGCTGCCTGAAGAAGTGCCCGGCAGCCCCCTTGAACGAAAATATGAGCCACGGATAGGTGTCAAGCTTGAGCTACATTTGCACTGATGCAAGTGCTCGACAGCGGTTGAACACTTCAAATTTTGCTCGCTGCGCTCTGTCCCAGGAAAGGTACCACGATCCGATGCAGCCGTCATCGTTTTGGTTTCGTGGGCCGCTGGCTTGAAACATGACACTAGAGTCAGTTCAAAAGACAGAAGAGGCAGGTTGCAACGTGGGATGTCGAGAGACCTGGTGTTGCGGGACAGTGCTTTGTTATGCTTTGTTAGTCTGGTGCGACGTATTCAAAAGTTTGAGGCCAGGGTACGGCATTTCTCAAAAGCCTGGTCCCAACAAACATGATTATGATTTGCCTGGACCCCGCCAATCTCAAAACTCTACATGACACCATGGCCGTAAAGTAGGGACCTTTAGATGTTGGCAGTCCTCTTCCTAGATCCCCCGAGACCTAATCCATCTTCCAAGAACTCCCAGCATGGGATCCCTTTGTTGTCCAAGACCTGATCCCTGTACACCCTTTATATTCTTGGGTACAGCTCTTACTATATTCCCCCAGTTTCCATTTCATGTTCCATGTTCTTTTCTATTTGATTCTCCATTATATTATAGTGGGATAGTACCCTAAACCCTAAACTATAGGAATTCAGATTTCCCTTAAAGGGACCCCGAAACCATGTCAAGGTTACTGTGGTGAAGGACCTGGCCATGGCAGTTGTAGCCGGGACCATCCTTTCCGCTGCGTGTCTCAAAAAGCCTGGCCTTCATGGACTCTATTGGGATAATGGAAAAGAAACTGGAAACTACTATAGTACATTTAGGTTTTGCAGGGGTTTCAAAATGACGGGTACCTGTTTTTTAGTGTCTCAATAAGGAGGATTATGGCATTTTGGTGGTCCCTGTATCAATGGAAGCTGCCATGGTAGGTAGGTAGTGAATGCTGGCAGTGATTCCTGTAGCTACCCTACTTACGGTTGTCAGGAGTAACTAACATCATCTGATGGCGCCATAGTGACACGTAGAGGACTCACTAGTAGGACCTGCTTTTGTCTCAAAGAGCGGCGATTCCCTGACAAGGCAGCCATGCTTCTTGCCTGCCGTGCAAGGGCAATGGCACCTGTGGGTTATATTATTGTAGGTCGGGAGAGCTTCTATGTGGGAATGTCGCGACGGCGGCAGTGGAAGGCCCCAGAATAAGGAATGGAGGTGGTGGCTCGTGTCTGGCGTACAATCACGTTCCGAAGATCAGTGGCTTAAGAACTTGCTGAATTCAGATGCCCCCCAGGCATACAGGCATAGATATTCTTTTATGTAATCCACGTACCTATAATTGCATCGGTCTCAAGTGATCTTGCTGCAATTTGCAACGCTAGGCATTGAATACACAGGACGCTTGCCAAGCTTCAAGGCTTCCACGTGCCAAGAAAACCAATCCCGTGAACGTTTTAATGACCAGTACCGCGAGCCTCCACCTAGCTTGCTTGTCGATTGTGCCGTGTCCTTGACCCGAGGCATTGTCCTTCTCCTGGCAGCAAAGCACTAACTTGAGGGCTGACAGACAGGCTGGGGTGTTCCTTTCGATGACATCCTCTGTCAAAGTCACAATGCTGTCATGCAGCTGCCCTGTGTTGCTAGCCATGTGGCCATGCGTACGAGCTCTTGTGGGCTTGGGCTGTATTACGTATGTGATAGAACTCCTACCTTGCCTGTTTCATGTGTGCAGGTTCAGGGCGACTGGAAGACGTATCGACTGAGAGGGTTGCTCTTCTTCGGATCCACCCAGCAGTTCTCCGAAACTTGGCTCTGCATTGATTGGGCTGCTGCGTGCTGGTTTCCTGCTCACACAAGCAAGGACACGACCATGTGGCTTAATACCAGGTAGAGGACTCCCTGCATCATGAGAGAGCAGACGTTGAAACAGGACAGAGCAGACATTTTGGAGCCCTACTCCGAAGAGATTTCAGAAAGCCTTAATATCACTTCATATCTGATGTTACCTAGCCTCCTGATAATTTCACAGAAGATCTATAGCGCCTGAGTCGTTAAGGACATCTTCGCTGTGCAGGAGGACTTGACCGGAGATTTTCATGATGGTTGTGACCATGGTAAATCATGGTTCACGCGTATACCTTGTAAGTATGGCTCGAATTTCCATATTGCTTCAATATCCCAATATCACCCGTTATCCCTATATTAATGTACCCCCAATATCCCAATCTAACCCCAATATATTAATTAGTTTTTTCATTGTTTTGTTGGGGGATGCGCTGCGGACTTATTAAGGAGGATACTCAGTAGTTGAGACTATAACTCATGTAGTATCCTTGCTTGCAGGACCCAGAAGACGTCATCCTGGATTTTGCGGAGTCTCGAGTCCTTGACCATTCTGCACTGGAGGCCGCAGCCTTTGTAGAGCCGGAGGCTTTCGTATTACGATTTGAGAAGTGGAGGTTGGTGACTATGTTATGGGTTTAGGGTTTAGGGTTCAGGAGAATATTAACTTTGGGAGCTATATGGCATATGAGTAGCTTCCATTTTATTTCCCGATATCCCTATGTAACCTTAGATTATGCTTTGGCAGCCGTGTGTCAAGCATCCTGCCAGCATATTGACCGATTGCGATCCATTGAGCTGGCCTCGTTTGCGTCACATGTAGGATTCTTTTGCTCTCGTGGACAAAAGAGATGGTCGTAGCCTGAAAGTGTGTTTCAATAAAAGACACACCGAGGCATAACAGCAACAACAAAAAGATAAGCTTGATCTCATTGGCCACGTTCTGCTTTGTGTGACCTGTTGCAAAGCCTAGTCTGGCGTGACAGCTTCCCCCAGATGTTTTGGAAAATGCAGGCGAGAAGGACAGCCGTTCATTCAGAATACCGGTGGTCCCAGTAACATCAGATAAATTTGTAGCTATTTCATTAAACGGAAGCCATTAGTACCCCTAATGATGGTACATCCACCGCGCTCAAGTCATCAGGTACGGCACCTAAATTCCAGGCAGTCAACACAGAAACCTTGAAGTTTCTGTGTCAACAAAGCTGCATACATGAGAGTCTCCAAAGGCGACAGAGTCATCACCCCATTTCTGAAATGTCCGGCGGCCAACATCATTTTTGTCGGAGGTTCCGGGTAAAAACTTTGGCACGCACACTGGGCTCTGAGGCCGTCCCCTATGTATCCGCTCACGCGCTGGGACGTGCAGCTAGGATTCTTACAGAAACCTGATGCAACCCCTCGAGCGGCTTGTGTACGCGAGGCCATCAACTCCCTGGCAGCATCCTACGGCTTCTCGGCTGTTGCAAGAGGGAGCTTGGTAAAACCTCATGGTTGACAGATGAGAATGTGAGGCAGAAGCGCTTTCCGCAGATTCAGAATCGTTGAACCCCTGCATGGAGTAGCTCAAGGTACTTCCAAGTAGCAGTGATGTTGCAATAACGGCCACTGTGAAAGCCTTTGTTCCGAAGATCCTTTGCCAAAGCTATAAGACGTTTGACATCCCAGCACGCGGCTTGAGGAAGGTTCTTTTTTTTCTAAAAAAATCAGCTCGCAGACATTTAGACAAGACACTTATGGAATATACCCGCTTTTTAGCCTTACCACGAGTGGCTCGCAATCCGGACCACACCTCGCCGTCACTATCATCTTCACGATGATTGAGGGGTGATTTTGGCTGGTGTACCGGCATTGTTTGCTATCAGATGCTATCAGTACAGTAAGTTGCTGCCAGTGCATTGTTCCCGCTACTTCGGCAACCCAAACCCCAATCCTAAAGCAAGCAACCCAAACCTTTGACCCCAAACTTCCCCTGGGTTAAACCCTACATCCAAAACACCGAACTCTAAACCCCCAATCTTGAACCCTACATTCTAAATCTTCAACCCTATGCCCCAATCATTCGCATGATTCCGTCTAAGGCTGGAACCATGGGCCCCCAGTATGGTCCCTTAATCCTGGGGACTCTGTTTACCTGGTTAAGACCCTAGATGGTGAGGCGAACTGGGGAAGCGTCTCCATCTCCGCCACCTAAGCTCTGACTGCGCCGGGCTTTTGGAGCGCCTGAATGGCACCCAAGACGCAGACCAGCATAAGAATGAGTGTTTAGGGTTCATGCACTGGAAAACTGCGATCGCAAACGGATTCAAATTGTGAGTCCCGATGAGCCAAGCAATGCATTTAGAGCCTGGCCTGCCTTGCTTTGAGCTAAAACACACAAGGGAATCGGCTTCAGAGAGGCCATGTACAAAAGTTATACCGGCTCAGAACTGAGGAACCATGCCACCCTACGAGATCATAGAGGCCGACCCATCAACCGACCCGATCTATGAAGTCGCAGAGGACAGCAGATTTGACTCAGTGCGACGGCTTCAGGTTTGAATGAGGATGGGTCCACAAACCGCCCAATTGCCGCATAATGCTGTCGTATGAGCTTATCCTCGCTGCTGGACGTTGGTCACCCGACATCACCCTAAGCCAGATGAAGAAAGTGGATTTGCAAGAAAACAAATCGCAACACTCTCTGACAGGCCTAGACCCGAAACTTTAAACCCCAAACGCTAGAAAACCCCATATGCCCCTATCTGCTCCTTGCAACCCCTCTGATAAATAAACTCTAGACAAGCCTGAAAGGACAATAAGTTCTACAAAGATTTGGCCGCGCCCAGCGCTCCAAGCGAAGAGGAGCTCCATGCCATGCTCCTTGTGCTAAGCTGCATTCCTTTTGGTTAACTGGAGGTTAGTAGGGCACAAAGGAATATAGGGAGTATCTAGAGATTCTATGCCCTCATTCTGTACTAACCACCGGTAAGTTGGGTAGGCCTTGCAATAAGGATTCTAGTATATTGGGCTTTGGAAAAGGAACGGGATATCCCCAAGCAATGTAAGCGATCCATTCCCGAAGCCTGGGCAAGATTCTGAATCGGCAAGTCTGGAAACTGCAGGCTGCCTCCAAGTTCGATTCGTTTTAAAATCTGGTTCGAGGTTTCAGCAATGCAAGGTTCGGCAGTGAGCTTCAGCATCATGTTCGAAGCCCTTCGGCGCGTACCCTCCTGGGAAAAGTGAAAAGTGCCACCTGTCGAACATGCAGTTAGAGACCTCATGCGACGAGGGCGGGCCCTTGCGAGTATTTTGCACGAAGTCATAAGCTTCCATATCATTCTTTGTACCCCTCGTGGACTCACAGATGAGCCACCATGTATAGAGAGTGCGCAGCGCTGTGCAACAGGTGCTCCGTGTGGGCAAATTTCAAGAATTGACTTAGCTCGCCTGGGTTACGATGTGTTCTGGGAACAGCGTGTGATGCTCACACAATAAATCAGAGATTCATAAACCAGAGATTCGGCACATTGTCCTGTCCGACTGTAACAACTGTAGCAGGAACCGGCTGCTGCGGAGAGCGCGGACATCGATTAGTGAAAACTGCCCCCAGCTGCAGTCAGCGTTAGGCTTGTGCAGGGTCTCGTTCTCTGAGTTCGCAGGAACGTTGAAGAATGTGCAATGTTAATGGGCTCAGAAGGACGACATGCTTCAATACACGCTTTCTGGTTGTGGCTGTTGTTGCTGTTGCTGTCGCCGATGTTGTTGCTTGCCTGCGTTTTTTCCACGGGTTCAAGGTCAAACCTTGCCAGTAGCTTCCATGGAACTTAGTCCCCTGCAGGTGCACGGCAAAGAATTGGCCTTTACCACCCAAACGTCGGCGAAATAAAAGCCAACGAAGGAAGAAACCACTTGAAATTGTAAACCTGTCCAGGATAACACGAAACCTAAGTGTTTAAGCCCAAACCATACAACCCCAACCTTAGCTTTGAGCCCTCCACCCTCAACCCCATAAATCCCTCTTGAGCCCTGAATCACCTCCCCTCCCATCTGGAGCCCCGGGCCATGGCAAGCTATGGGACTAGAGGAGAGCCCTTCCGACGAAAGGCGTGGGGAGAATTGCCTTGATGTCTCTTACCTCGGCTTTTGGGAGGGGAGACTGTAGAGGCCTGAGGTATAGCATGGGGATTTCAGTGGGTAGTTTTCCGAAGGAAGGTCCCTCCTGAAGCAGGGTGACGTATCAAAGGGCGGCCTGCCCGCAATGGCACCGCTGTCCGCTGTGACCATTCTGGAATGTCCTTGAAGTGCTACTGAGTCCTAGGTGGCGCTCTCCGGGATTCACTGGGTTTTGAGTTCGCATCATAGGTTCATCCACCCTCGCGTGCAACCCTGTGGATAAAGATCCTGAAGCGTTAGGGTAGCGAAATGCAGGGGAAGACCCCAGCAGTGTGGCAGCAAGATTTGCTGGAATTCGCAGAGCTTTTCCAACATGGTAATGGCAATCATGGTACAAATGCCTCGTCCTACAAAAATGGATAGGACTGCAGAGCCAGTGTTCTCATTAGTCTAAACCATGGGGTGGTTACTTGGGGCAGTTTGGGTCGACCATTTCACGTTCCTGGCTACCCGGTACGACCCTTCCCGACAAAGAGTCCTTTTAAAGTTTCCTGGTTCGTTTAGGGGATGGTACGTTAGTACGTTACGGCTTCAAGAGTTGCAAATCAAGCTCCTGAAGTTCACCGGCCCCATTGTTCAGTCTTCGAATTTGTATGCAAGTTCTGTCAGGTTCCATAAATCATAATCATAGAATACATCACCATCAAGCCTAAGCAGTGGACCTCAAACTAGAAACGTTGACAATCCCATCCGTTTGGAGCTTGCCTGCAGCTGCTGGCTCAGCTTCGACGAAGGGCTTTCAGCAATGGGGAAGAATGCCACGAAGGCTTCCAAAACTACTCGCCGCATAACAAAGAAGACGTCCCCCGAGAAGGCACTGGCAAAGGAAAAGAAGCAGAAGAAGGAGAAAAAGGGTGGCAAGGGCACGACGCGGAAGAGCAGCTATGCCAAGAATCCTTACCAGTATTTCGTCATGTCCCAGCGGAAAGAGGTCATGTCACGTGCTGGCCTCGAGGAGACCCCCATGAACTTTGAGAAGATCGCCAAAGCACTTTCTGCAGCATGGCATGCCCTGAGCAAGCCAAATCGCGAGCCTTTCGAAGCCTGTGCTGCCCTTGACCGGTCCAGGCGCGACATTGATCAGATGAAGGGCGCCAGGCTTAGGAGCAGCCCGGACGAGTTGGGCTACCTGGTGAAAACTGCTGTGGAGGCTTTAGCGCATACTCCCCTGGACAGCTGCTCAGCAGCTGGGAAAGCTTCTGAGGATGTGGTGAAATCTCTGGAAGCCCTAGACAATAGGATTGACAATGCTGGCCGGGCCGCCGCTTGGCTTTTGCAATCAAGCTTGCATGAACCTGAGGCAGCAACAGTATAAAGGAACTGGAAGAGTGGGCTGCACCCCTTTTGCCTCCTCAATGCCGGCACTAAGGCAGCGGCCGCCGGCCTTCGCAACGGGCCAAAGTGTGCCGAGGCCTGGGGGATGCTCATGATTCCATCTGCCTATATCTCATACTTGGTGTTTTGTGGTGGTGCCGACTAACTTTTGCCATATCAACGTGATTATCGTTGAGAAGTAGAATGCTTGAAAGCATCCATGCTGTGAGGAGCTTAGGCATCAGGTCTATACAGTTAGGTAAACGCTTGATACAAGAGCCCTTGATCATGGACATCTTGAAATATTCCGTCCTCAATCGCTGTTTTATAGCAGCGTGAATGAATCCTCCTCGGATTCATGTCGCCCACTCGCCCCCATCTAATCCATGGATGAATAGTGACTAGAGGTCTAACCTCCTACAACCCTCAGTAGTCCTCTGACCACGTGTGCAAATCTTGCACAGCCCCTGCTACAACTCGCAGCCATTTGCGCGTACAATTCCATGACCCCATTCAAGCCAGATAATGCTTAGGAATAGATCCCTATAATTGGCCCTTTTGTTAATGATACAGTCGTTTCTATTTCCTTTTCCATTCCTTGATTTAGGATTGTAATGGCCAGAGGTTCTCCTGGCGGCCGGGGCTGTGGGCTCCGTGCTAGGAGGCCGGCTTACTGCCCTCATCCGGCTACCTGGCTGTCGTTTCATGGTGGTTTCTCAAGATGATGAGGTTCTGAAAATCGCGTCGAGTCCTTCGGCGGGAAAAACGCTGGGGTCCAGCCACTTTCTACTGGTAGTTTTTGCTGGGTTCTCATCCAATCTTCAAGACTGCAGATGCGTGTGCGATCCTTCAGTGTGCAGATTAATATGAGATCATGATTTCAGCGCCTCTATTAAGATGTTCAGTTTCAAGTCTGTGGAAGCATGAGGCTTGGACTTAAACAAAGGGAATGCAGACGGAAAAGTACGGAAGCATGAAGTGGTTCACCCCCCCCGGTAACCAGCCTGCGGATCGCTGAGAGGTTCACCGACTCCTTTTTGGGAATTTCGCGTTTGAAGGCCACAACCCTTACCTCCGTGAGACCGCTTCAGACTCAGAATATCAACAGCACCTCCGCTGCCATGTGTCATGCGCGAAAAGCACAAGATCCCAGCAGTGAAGCAAATAATCCCCACCACCATTTCAACTCAAGAGTTGGCATCTGGACTTACACCAGGATCCATTCATCACAACTCCACGTCCCACGCATGGGAAGGAAGTGGTCTGCTGCGCCCGCCGCGAAGCGAAGTCGAGCACCAAAGGAGGCACCCAAATCTCCTGCAGAGAAGCCGCCGCCAGCAGCCCAGGCCTCCTGGTCATATAGCTACTATAGTATTATAGTAGTATATATATATATTGGGGATGACAGCTATAGTCATCTATTGTCTATTTAGCATAACGGAAAAGAAAATGGAAAGGAGTATTTAGGGGTATAGTATAGGGGTAGAATATAGGCGGCGTTATAATCCTTAGGGGATTGACGCATCCCATTTTGACTTTTGTAGGTTCATTATACTGTTCAACTCCCCGACCAAGAAAGGTTTCATAATTTCAAGTGATCAAATTGAATCTGATTGAGGCGTGCTTGGACTCAAAGATTGTTCAGAGAAAGTCTCTTTCCTGAGGTTCCCATAGGATCATCAAAAGTCTTAGGAGTGAATGGTTGGGCGAAAGGCGCGACAAGCCCCATCGACCATGATGCCCACCAGCGCCCCACACTACTTCAAGACAACATGCCCTTGCCTGGCAGATTTGAGGGTAGCGGGCTGACCGCTACATACCAGCGCGAGCCGTTGTTGACAGTCGACACCAGCTAGCACGCATGACATGACCACACCATGCGTTATAAACTCTAAGCCACTGTGTCCCGAGAATCGCATCTTCTGCCTTGTGGATAGAAGCCTCGCAAGGCTTCGCCCACCGGCGAGGGTGGCAAGGCTCGGTTTCTGGCGCATAGGTAGACACGGGCCATTTTTGTGTGGATAAGGGCGCAGGGGTCGAGTCCGGCGCATGGCAACAGCAATCACAATATCAGCGCTCGTCACAGCACGCGTAGCCAATCACTGGGCTACTAGTGTGGGGACAAGCCTTTGCTTTTGAATAGGAAGCCGAAGAATGGACCATTTCAAGAAGTTGTCCTAAGAATGGTCTGACAGCTTTAGATTTCAAGCGGCGCAGGTTGCAGCATCCAAAGCAGACTTTGGCCCTACAACAACGACCAAAGCATGCCTTGCGCATGCACCGCACTAGAATCACTAGAGCAGATCATGGTATTTGGCGTTTTTTACCTTTTGGCATTCAGCCTTTTGGAATTCAGGAAGACCCGACTTATTTATTGTGTCAGGCGGATCCATGTACGAGAGTTAGGTCTTTTTGGCGCGTGCTCTATTATAGTTATTGCCGACAAGTTCCCCTGGTGGGTCAGAAGCTGACTCCGAGACCGCTTGGGCTTCAAAATCCGAAGGTGGCCCCGTCCGCTAAGGCTAAATATTGGTTGAAACAAGAACAAGCCAGGCCCCCCACTTGACCCCACCTAGCAACGCCAGAGCAAGATGTGTTCTTGTGATTTCATAGAGTCCTGCCGAAGCCATGACATCAGGGGAGTTCAATGGCATGGATTTCTATGGCCTACCATAGCGCAAACATTAGCTTTGGGCTTTGGGATGTAGGGAATTCTGAAGCCTCAACATGACCCGCAGGGCAACTAGCCTCGCTCACGCCCGCTAACTCTAGCTTTCGTGGCACTCTTCTCAAACTGACACTGAAATGAGTCCAAAGGTTACCTGGGATCAGTGTCAAAAGCATCCCTGCAGTAATGCAGGAGGGGGATGTGGACAAATTGCGCAGTCTGGTGGTTGGGAGCCCTTGCGGCATCAGGGGAGGGAACGGTTTGTTTAATGTGTGGTTTGATCATGACTTGATCTCAAATCAATGCTGAGGATTTGGATTGCTGTCTCCCAAACCCCAAAACTGAAGGACATGCTCAGGAAATAAAGGGCGACTTTTGCAGCGGTTTCTGCGGATGGTTTTGGGGCTTGGGGAAGCTTGGGAAGGCCTTTGAGAGCACGAATCCGCTGACGACACTGTTCTGAAATCCTTACTGATGTTTATACAATGTCTTTGGATAGATTTGGGCATTGCGGAGATTGCATTGGAAGCAGCTTTTGTGTAAAACGCTGGCGCAACAATTTCTATTGTCATGCCCTGGAATCTCCGCGGTGTATATTTAGCCAGTCATCGTAAACCAGGACTTCCAAGTTTGAAGGAATGCCTTCACCTTGGAACCCCTACAGGGAACTTTGGTTTTTGTGTCCGTCTGAACAGCTGGGTTTCCAAGCAGAGGGTTTCTCTCGTGGGTTGTTGGTACAACAGCACCTTTTCTAGGATTGGTTCCCTTAGCGGTTCGTAGCCTCAGAAATGCGAGTGTTTCTCGGAAACGCTCACCAGGCGTACTTAATTAGAGTATTGAATGCCTGAAGGCAATTCTAATCATTCGCTGCACGGTGGTCTGGGTGTGAACCACCAGTTCGTGCAGATCCTTTTGTTGTGGGGGCAGCGAACGAAGATATCGCAACCGCATGTATCACTATGACTGTAGCGTTCCTGCTAGGCAAATTTGTGATTAACCACCACATCATGGACTGTTCCAATGCCGGGATTGAGAAGCAGCCAATACAAGCTCCGCTGCGATCCCCCCAAAGCTATAAACCCAATATATACCCTATCATATGATAGTAGTTTCCATTTTCTTTTCCATTGTCCCTATATACCGCCTCTACAACCCTATATACCCTATTAGCCTATAGTAGTTTCCATGTTCTTTTCCACTATCCCCATATAATCCCTCTGCATCTTCTGATGTTTCACAATCCGGCCTGCCTTCCGGCATGACTGGTCATATGAAACCACAGTATATCATAGTTGTACCTCTCGGGTTGCTGACAGTTCCTGGTTTTTGGGCAGCTGTGGTAGACATCCAAAGCTGCCATTCCCACACCTCTTAAATCCCAGAAAAAGAACATGGAAACTACTATAGTACAGTAGAGTATATAGGGTTGTATGGGCAGTGTATAGGGATAATGTAAAAGAAAATGGAAACTACTATAATATAATGGGGCAGCTTGACGTGTCAAACATTTCAACGCCGAGAAAAGGATGCTGATGCGCACTGCCGGCCAAAAGTTGGGCCAAGCTTCTTTCGATCTTTGCCAGAGGTGCTCCGGCCCAAAAGATGCGCAATCTCGGGGTTAATTTGCTTCAGATTTTGGACCGCCACGAAATTGAGTGGAATCATTACTGAAAGCAGGAAAGAATTTGTTGGTTGAGCTTCGAAATTCTCCAGGGTTGAACTTGCACTTGCGTGTGCGGGAGGAAAATGCGGAGAACCATTTTACCGTTGACCTCTTCATGTCCCTGTGATGGAAGGGTTTGGGGCTGCACGGAAGCGTCTGATGCCTTTCGCTAAGATGGGACAGTGTGGAAGTGGAGGTTCTTGTCGCAAGTGCTGTAGGCCATGCAAAGGGTGTACATACAATGTGTGTTTGCATGTTACGCTCAGGATCGAGGGCTCGCTGTTCCGGCAGTTTGGCGACAATGCCAGGGAGTACCGGCAGCGTGCACGCAGCAGCTTGCCCGCAAAAGCGGACGGCAATCAGGGATGGAACACCCTATAGCAACCTGCAAAGGAAGATTCACTGAAGGCCTGCCACTGGTTTTCGGCGGGTTCCTTTTGATTTCACTTGATATCCACTGATGCGTAGCATGGTCCCTGCTTGCCTGCAGGACGACATGACATTGTGATAGGATGAAGGAAGGGACGTCGACGTTGCACCCAAAGCCCGCTTGCGACCCTGCTGCCCTAGGTTTTCTGTTCCTTTGTCAAGGCTTGTTTTGCTGTTTGGTGGTTGTGAGGCTTGAACGTGAACATTGGCCGTCCAGACAGCCGCTTGCTACAGAAGGCTGGTGTTCTGGTGTCAGGGTTACAGGTCTCAGGTCCAGGCCAGGTTTCAAGTTTGGGGATCAGGCTTTGGGGTCGATTAGGGTTTTTCAGGGTTGGGCTCTCGCCTGTAGTTGAGCGGCGGCCAAAACCCCATACGAAGGAGTTTTATAAGACGGTTCTCATATCGATGCTGGATGTT
>CAJNIZ010014002.1:127839-156263 GCA_905231905.1 Symbiodinium pilosum
TGCGCGTCAGCATTTTGCAGGCACAGTGTCCGCGACAGCTTGCAAGAATCATGTTACGTCGGTGTTTCTGGCGCCTAGATTGAAGATGCACCCATGCACAAACAAACCAGCAGGATGCCAGGGGCTGCAAGTTTAGAACTCCCGCTATACTTCGGACAGGCCGTCCAATCATTCGCATTTAGAAGAATCTAGACTTTAACGAGCCATGTGTCAAAGGGCTTTGACCTTGGACCAGCCCTTTTGAATCCCACAATAGCTGTTTCAACCTTGGGTACGCGGCCAGAATTGCTGCTTTCAATCCAGATCGGAACCTGAACCCAAAACTTTTTGAGCCTCTCATCGCCCACCCGTCACCTGCACACCAACTGCCTTAAACTCCACCTCCCCACAGGTCGTGGATGGGTCTCTCTCTCCCGCGCAGTTAGCCGGGCTCTCTGGTGAGGAGCTGGCCCCTGAGGCGATATCGGCTTTAGCTCGTTTAGGGACAAGTTGTAATGTGGTTTCTCTATGTTGGAGGTCCTCAGGGGGACCTATGTCTTAGAAATGTCATACAGGAATGAGATACGGGCAATCTAAAAATGTGCTTGCATACAGGCATTGTAGCTGTGACATGGGCACGTTGCAGGGTTACCTGGTGGCTTCTCAACATCTTCAGTGTTTACTGTGGACCCGTTTTTTTTGAAATTCTATTGATTTGGTGCACATGCATGCAAGGAGGTTTGGCGCTTTGGGTTTTGGGGACCATTGCGGCCACTGTCTGCTAAGCGGAAAGAAGGCTTCTTTCTGAAAGTGCAAGGCGGTTTTGAATAGTTTCTTCGTTTTGTCATTCCAGTGGTCCTACTTCTTCTTGATGTCCTCGCACCAGCTTTCCCAGTTCTGAGTGGCTTCAGAAGCTTTAGAGTTCCGAGCTGACGAATTTCAAGCCTGCCTTCCCACTTCAGGCCACAATCTGCTACCACCCCCAGATGGCAGCATCCCGATTTGTAGGATCCCGAGAAACCAGCATCTTGTCATGCACGCTCATTTGATCGCAGGCTCTGCGCATCCAGCGCGAGATGGAGCGCCAGAAGTACTTTCGCGAGGAGGCATCGACCCTGAAGATGCAATATCAGAATTAGTAGAGAGCAACGGACACAGGCAACAAGCAATGAAGCAAAGCTGCTCTAATCAGAAAGGTAGGACCTTGTTTTGCTACATCCCCCCCCCCCCCCCCGCGCAACACTGTTTGAAAGTGCAGCAACATGTGCAATGACATTCACTAGCGGGCACGATTCAAGAGAAACGCAGGATGCAGAACTTGCCAAGTCGAGCAGGCCCAAACCACGCAAGCTTGAGTCAGCTTCAGCATGTTTTCCCAGGCCTGAATCCCAAAACCTCAGCTCCAAAGATCTTCAGCTCAACATGACCAGGTGGCTATGCTCAAGCTGGGGCCTCTCTACCCTTTGGATCCAAATATGCTCAAGCATCAACACTGGCGTCCTTGGTCCGACAGGTCCATCTCACCGCTGCCCCGAAGAACAAGAGGGAACTAATGGGAGGGCAGCCCGATGGCTCTGAAAGGCCTCGTTCATCCAAGGGCTGCAGGTTGTTCAGAGAATGGGATAGTTTTAGGGTTTGAGGTGTTGGGCTTATACCTGGAGGGGTGTACAGGTTCTGTACCACTGAAGGCATTCTGTGAGCACTACGGGGAAGGTAATGTGGCGCATGTTCACTCCCCTCTTCGCAGATGTAAGTACTGTAGCACTGGCAAGGGAGGTTCTGCAGAAAACCCGCGGGCAATTAGGGGTGAGCCTATTGAAATCTAATGCTCGAGTTTGTTGTGTCCGCAGGGTAGACTTGTGTTTCCGGAGGCTCTACGCTGAAATTGTGACAAGAATCCTTGGACTTAAGAGAAACTAGCTCCAACTGTGTAGAAGTGTAGCATAACATCTCAAGATTCCAGATGCAGTAGGTGTAACATCACGTCAGCTGAGTCTTTCCCAACTTCAGAATTCACAGAAGCCAAAGCAGTGGGCCAGAGGCCGAAGCTTCGGCGCAAGAGCAGCGCCCCACCGGAAGAGCCCCGGCTGATGTGGCTTCCACCTCATTCCCTGCTTGAGTCATATAATCCCTATATACTGTATATGGGGTTCGGGGTTTAGTTATAATACTATGTACAGTGGCTTCCAATTCAGCTTCCATGTTCTTTTCAGTGTGATTCTCCATTATTGGGGCAATATCCCTATAGAAACCCTAAACCTGTGCAAGTTTGAGATACAGAGGAGATTCCATACTGACAGCCTTTAGAAAGTGCGCAGACATCCCGCCAGTACAGGAATATATCATCGCAGAATGAGCAACAGTTCAGGCATCTCTTCAACACACCGTTCTGTGATATGACATTTTGCTGAATCTCTGGAGCTGCTCTTGCATACGTTTATTGGGCACTGCATTTGTGACAGAAGGTGTGGGCATGAGGCCTGCCCTACTGGGTTCCCTTCGGCCCCCCCTAGAGCACCAAGTTACTTGACCTCATCTCGAATTGTTTTCATCAGTCTTGAGGAAGGGGATGCCAACAACCCGGCTCCCATGGAAGACAAGCTCCTGACCTGCATTTGTTAAAGGACTCACAGGTGGAATGTGCGTGATGATCAAATATGTTGGGTTAGCAGATTTTTCTTTGTGAAGCTGTGCAAGCTGTTTATGGCGGCCTTGGAAACTGAAGTGTGGCTGAGATAGGCCTTGTAGGTACATCAGGCCTACAACAAAGGTTAGTCGTCAAATCCCAGCCACAAGCTGGCAAGAACTGCTCCACGATGGCTTGCTGCCATCTGTAAAACATGTTACTACCCCCTGCAGGCGCTTTTCGCATGGCGTTTCCAAGCGTTGTGGGCTCGTGCAAAGTGAAGTGAATTCTTTTGGGATAGATCTGTGGACATTTGGCGACAAAAATCTCGAAAGATGCCAGCAAGGTCATCTTCTAGCACTAGCTCTAGCTCCTCGTCATCCTCCGACTCAGACAGCGAGAGCAGTGTTTGGGAGGAGCCCGTAACACTCAAAGTGGAATGAGCTGACGGCGCTGGATAGGTAGCTGTGACAAAGGTTGACTTGGATGTGCAACATGTTGTAGTACGAGCTGATGGTTGCCGTAGGGGGGCCTGCAGGAAATTCCATCCGAAGGCGACGTGCCAATGCCAATCGCGGATGCAGCAGCAGACTGCCCTGAAATGGAAGGTTGCAGAGTGGAGACCGTTCCAACATGTGAGACACAAGTCATGCATAGGCTTGCATGCCATTGACATTGGTCGCTTCAAAACGTCATGGGCGTGTTCCGCGTCACGCCAACTTTCAAATCTTTGCAGTCTGAAGTTGACAAATTTCCAACAAACAACTAGACCATCAGCATGCAAGTGATAACAGCCCTAAACAGGGCTACTACAATCTCGACCCCGTAATACTACGGTCCTTATTGTAGGGACCCCCAGAAGTCTCAGATTTTCCGTCAGTTTGTTTGGCTTTGCGTCCCCTCCGCGGCGGCCTAGCTCGCAGCAGGTGGCCAGGTCCCGACCACAGAAGCCGACAGCGCAGAACGTGGGCAAACCGCCCGGGCTCCCAGAGCCCGAGAGCACATGGAAGTGCAGACATTCCTGGGCTACGTATTTGCAGCACTCGTGTGTTTGAAACGCGCGGGTGCTGCAATTATGAAAATTTCACGGTACATTGCACGAAGCTTAGTTTGGTATAGCGCAGTGTAATGAAGCAGCGTACTGAACCTGCTTCCCCCGCAGTTTGACAGCCAGGGGATGCTGCCGGAAGCTGTCTTGCAGATTACGCTCCAACGGGCATGCTATGTTTCTTATACTTGCTCACAAATTCGCGGGGTGCTTGGGTCGTTTAATCAGAGAGAATTAAACTGATCAAACATGATGGTTCAAGTTTGATTTCCCTCATCCTCGCCATGCACCGAGAGCAGGAGCGGCACATGGAGAGCAAGACTTTGAGAAAATGCTTATAGCGATAATGGGCACCATGACTTCAGGTCTGAAGTGGGCCTCGCACACTGGCTCTGTATGGCTCTATTGTTCCCGGTCTAGACTTTCCAATTTGATACCTTCTTGGGGTTCTCATGAGGATCCCTCCTCCCCAAAATCCATTTTAAAAAAAAGTTACAAGAATCGGAAGACTCAGGAGCGGAGCTGCTAGAATCTACCAGCACCACAGATCTTTCCTTGTTTCCTTCTAGGCATCTGCGCCGGCTCTGGCTCCACGCAGCCCTCCACGAGAGAGCCCACAGCAACTAGCGGCCCCAAGCAGCGCACCCGCCCGGAAAGAAAAACCTGCCACTCGCCGAAATCTTTAGGGTGTATGGCCCGAGGGTAGGAGAGGGGATCCCGAACTGTGAGACTTAGGTGATAAGCTTTCAGCTCTTTCTTTTTCAGCTCTGTCACTTTTGTCAGAAAAGCTAGGGCAACTCTCTTCCCTTTGAGGCAATCCTATGGTAGTTTTTGGCCAGTCGCCTCGTAGAGAGGACTTCCAGATCTGTTGAACGCGAAGCTTCAGGGTATGGTGCGGAAACACGAAGTGCTGTACTGGGATCCTCTAGAGCTAGGACGCTCGGCGAGCTACTCCTCAAAAGTATCCTTGACATGTCGATTGACTGCGCTTCCTGGTTGCTTCGTGCCGCGTGTTTGCTAGCCGCTTTCCAAAGAGTCTTTCTAATGGCTATGTTGCAGCTTTAAGCAAGCTATTGGTGGGTTGTATGTAAGCTGCAGGTTGTTTGGGCCTGTAGCTTTTGGTGGCGCAGTGAGGTGGGAAGCAGGTGATCACTTGGATTTGATTGCCTCCTTTGCCAAGGATGCCCTCAACTTCTTCCTTTCCATGGGCTATGACGCAAACGAAGCAATGAGACCCTGCTTAACCTTAATCCGCATCGCTTGGCAGGCTTCTTTAAAATGAAAGAGAGTAGCCTGGCAACAAGACCAAGGAACGCCTTTTATAGATGTCGCCTAGCACTCAGACGCAGGATGGGGCTTGTTTGTTCAGTATCAACTAGAATTCCGTCCGTGCATGAAGCCCCAAGCTACGAAATTGTTGGGCTGGGCCCTCGACATGCCATACTGAGACCATGGTGTCATCTTGAGTTTAAGTCCAAGCCTAGAGCATTCCAAACAGGGGGATCCTACAACTCCCAAGCTCAAGGTTTTGGAGAAGGGCGATGCTCGAGGCTTTTAGAGGAAGGTCAGGGTCCAGATCCAGGGCCAGGGTTTGTTCAGGGTCTGGGTCCGGGGCCTGGATGAGGGGATGCACTGTATACTGTATAGACTGCCCAGAGACAAATTCTCACATGTACACCGCCTGATACCGAATTTTCACCCGCGTACAGCCCACTAAGAAGTTCTGACCCGTAGCCTGCCCAATGCAAAATTATGACTTTTCAAATTGTAGCTTGCCCACAAACACGAGTTTTGACCTGTAGACTGGCCAAGTACAAAGTTCTGACTAGTTTACAGCCCGCAAAAAAGTTCCCACGTGTAGACTGACCAATGCATTTTTTGACTCGTAGACTGCCCAACACAAAGTTCTAACCTGTAGGCAGCCCAATACAAAGTGTTGATTCGTAAGCTGCGCACAAGCAATCTTTGATCTGTAGATTGCTCAAAGAGCAGTTTCTGCCGTTCGCAAGCTTGTGCAAGAAAGTGTTCACTAAACACATCCGTTTGTACAGTAGTAGACCAAATCCACATACAGGGGGGTCGATCTTGAATGTGTGTTGGCCGTCCGTGTCACAGCAATGATGACTGACAGCACAGAGACATCACTTCAAAAACACTACTGCCGGCTGCAGGATATTGCCGGTGCCACGCTTTTCCAGCTTCAGGGTGTGCGATAGGCATTCCAACCACAGGACGAGTGCTCGCAGGAGTTTGGTGATTACTACAGCGAGTTAGACCATTTTCCATGAGACCAAGTGACACATTTCTTCACATCTGCAATGAGATGGATGTTCTAGTTGTAGTCACGCTCTCGCGCACATACTCAAAAGATGGTGCTTCTGTGTGCTGAGGTTGCTTGAGAAGTAGTGCTTTGCCAGTTCAAGTATCATATAAAGTGTACCTCGGCGTGCACGAGACCAGCAGGATACAATTTCTCAAGCTGGATGGATTCCCGTTCACCCCTTTCTATCGCAATTCTCAGTAGGGATTCGTCACACCGGGGGGAGTCCCAGAACCACGGCCCTTTGAGGATAGCTTCTAGATAGATTCTCTAGATAAGTCCGGAACAAGCTTGTTCTAGTCGGGTCGGGACTAGGAAAAGGCCCCTCCCCCCGCTTCACGCCATTTGCGTCCATAAAGCATTGGGCCATCATCACTGATCCCAAGCTGGGATAGCCTTACGAGAGACGCTACGCGGCAAACCCTTTTGATGCGTAACATTCCGCGACAAGGGCTTGAAATAAATCCATGACAAAGGTACGGACGCAGACACGTACGGCCTGGCAACCCTTATGCGTGCTCGTCATGTGGCTTTGTGCTGCTCAGGTGGAGACTTGGACGCTACTATTGCCATGCTGGACTCGGAGCAAGCTGAGGCTGGCATCCAAGATGCAACCGGCTTCAGCGGGTTGTGAACTGTAGCTGTGGGTTTTGCGGAAAGCTTCAGATTCTGCACCGGAAGGCCACTTCATCAGCTGCTCCACCCAGAACGGCCACCAGCGGCGCGTCTGCCTCGTCCGCCCCGCCTGCTGCCAGTCATCAATCCGACAATGGGACGGACGGGAGCGCCTTGTCCACTCTGCTCCAGATGGGCTATGAAAAACGGCAAGCAATGTGCCTTGGCTGTGGTCACTCAATTATCCTTTGTTCTGCTTGATTTGCGTAGCCAACAGGGTAGCAGCTGGAAATCGTCATGGTATCCCATGCATTCACAGTTGATGGTCCAGAAAGCATACCCCAAATATGAAAGTTCCATCAAGACCCACAGCGGGGACACTGAGTTTCGAAAACTTCAATAATCATCTCCCCATAGAATGAACCCCCCCCGCCCCCCCCCCAATATTAAATACTCCCCATTTGTATATATTGATAGTATTTAATATTAGGGGGGGTGGGGTTTAATATTGAGAGGAGCGGGTTATTCCGAAACAAGATGTCTTCGCGAAAAAAGGGCAACATGCGTGACTCAGGATTGCGCTGCAAGATGCTGGTGGCTTCCTCGCAGTGTTGTATTATGGTCTCAACTCCAGGGGAATATAGGGGTCATAGGGAAGCTACATGATGCTATTATTTAGGGTTTAGGGTCTAAACTCCTGAAAGAGGGTTATATAGGGGATTATATAAGGCGTACTATAGGGTTAGTAGGGGGATATTATTAGTTGGGAACAGAATTCTGCATGACCCAAGGTCTAGTGCACGATTACTGTATTTCCCAGGGCTTATATCGGTGTATTGGCACATTCTGGGGCGGCTATCCATCATGGAATAATGTTGCACCCTGTTCAGGGTAGGGGGCCTGCCTCCCCTCTCCTTTGCGAAAATTGAGGGAAGCAGGGCATCAGAAATGGGCCTCCTTTGTAACGCTCCCTCACTTGTCATGTTTCTGGGTTTTTTTTTAAAGCCTTGATTCTACTAGAACCGTAGCTAGGCCGGGGAAAAAAAAGCTTAACAGACAGATGCCTGGAACTTTTCGAGCGGCCCCGGAAACACATTGTAGAGGCTTGTCGAGGGTGTTTTCATTCAACTGAGCCCAGCTGAAGCTTCAGAGCTCTACGGCTAATCTTCCTTGAGCGGATTTTGCAAGAAACAGTGAGCTTGAACATTCGATCCAGGTAGCATCTTGAAGCACTTGTGCTTGTGCTGCTTTGCTTGGAGCTTGGCTTAGGTGGCAAGTTGGAGCTTGCAGCGGAACTCTTGGCAGCTTCTGACATCATGGAGACACGTGAAGAGGCTCCAGCAGCAAGCAGCGCACAGGCAAACAACCCTCCGCCTCAATCGCGTCCGCCTCCTTCGCCATCACTGGCAAGAAACGCCACTCCCATGCCAGGCAGCCGATCTGCCGCTTGGTTGCTATTCGCAGTGCGCAGCATAGTTTTGGTTGATACAAAGGCCGTCACATTTGCTGGCTGTCTGTCGTATTCTATAACCTGATGCATGTACTTAAACACCGGAGCAAGCGCGTGAGACCTGTGACTAGCAAAATATATTGGTTGCTTCTTTACACATGTAGTACAGAAATCCAGCGTGTAAGGGTGTTGGCAGCTGTGAGAAAACAACTGCGCGAAATAAACTTCAGGACTCAGATGCTGGCTACACACGCAGCGGTAAGCAACGCCGACGACAAAGCCGCAAGCAAAATCTAGTGACTAGACATATCAAGGCGCTTGGCACGCTCCCTTTTAACTGCATGAAGATTTTACTGGCACGGCCAAGCTGATCGTCCACATAGAGATGCCCGAAGGTAAGGTAGTATCGAAGCTTCGTCCCTTGGCTGCATATGCCATGTGGACTCTTTTCGGACCGGCCAATACTGCACTTATCAGCGTTTTTGCCCACACACTGCTTACTTTCTGGTAGCATCCTACTGGCACCTGTCATGCTTCATCCCCACATGGTTGCGTGTTCGTAGTTTGCCTGGTGGTTTCGGGCTCCTGGACCTTCGGGGCACTCTCGCGAAGTATTGGTTTTTGCAGGGGATTCATGGTCTGGCTGGCCAAAAGCATAATCGCCGGAAACTAGTGCGTTTGAGCATACGAAGGCTGGAAAACACTGCGCCTGGCAGTATTTCGAACACATGACTCTTAGGAGGCCTTGGGAACCCAGAAGGTAGTTTGGGCAAAGCACGCCTTCGAAACTTTTTTCAGCAGATGGCTCCAAGAGGCTTCATCATGTTGACATCCTCAGGCAGTGTACCGCCAGAGGAAGGAGTGCACATAGTCCAGGAGGGTAGGAGAGACCCTTGCCTGGACCTTCTTTGCTGTGCAAGGAGTGGGGGACATGCGCTTCGAGCGTTTGCCGGAACCTGTCGATGCATCGCGTTCCCGCAACAACACACTGAGGAACCTTGCGGCGTTTCACCTTCCGCGCGAATTCATTTTTGGCATGACTCACGTGATATAATTCCAGGTTAGCACGCTTCTGTCGCTTGACCATGCTGGCCAACTTTTCGTGGGCATGGATGCACTGGTCACCGTATGCTCATGATACACGAACAGGATTATGGTTTGGGCATGGGTGCACTGGTCACCATTCGCTCTTGATACACCGTATGCTGCTGATACACGAACAGGATTATGGTTGGGCATGGATGCACTGGTCACCCTATGCTCTTGATACACGTTAATGGGATTATGGATTGGGCATGGATGCACTGGTTACCGTATGTTACCGTATGCTCTTGGAACACGAACCTCCCCCCCAACCCCGCCCCAGAAATGGCAGAAACAACCGGAAACGCCAGGCAAACTATGTACAGGCTTCCCCCAACATCCCGCTGCCATAAATTTACAGCCTGCATCGCGCAAAGATGGATCTATACGGCGCGGCTTCTGAAACAAAGTGAAGCTGGGGGCGATATTTCGATTACCTTTCTTACTGTGACCCGGCCCGTTGAGGAAGCGCTTCAGACGATGGTCTCCATGGGTTTCGAGGAGCATCAAGCCTTGAGCCTTGTCAATGATGACTGCCATAAATGCGGATGTTCAACTTCTGGTGTGCTGTGTCCTGCACGAAGGCGGGCCGAACCCCAAAAGGTTCCTCATGGATTTGTAACATTTGTGTAGTAGAATGCTGGGAAACAGCTGGGTTTGCAAGTCGCACCAGTGGTTCAGATACATTGTTACCTCACAATGTACTCGGAGTCAAGCACAGGTGCAGAATTTGTGAGGCAATTCTTTCAGGAGGCGAGACTGCAGCTTTGTTTCCGGTGTGGCCAAGGACCGCGCTGGAACACGCGGGCAGCCGCCCAAGCTTTTGTTCTATTGATGCAAGGTGTCAACATATCACATTGTGCTCTGGCTCTGAGTTTCCCCAGCATGGATGGGATTGGTGGCTCGAATATGTCTCAGCCTCCTGCGTTGCATGCTCATGCATTGAGCATGCTCAAGAAAGCAATTCACCGACTCCCTAAACAATAAACCTCCACGGCCAAGTTTACATTACAGAGCTGCTCAGGTGGTAACGTGCAGGAGGCGATCTTTGGGCTGCTGGACGGAGATGAGTGAAGACATGCAGCTCGGCCACTGCTTCTTGAAGGTCTAGGCATTCCTCCAGAACTGATGAAGGCAGGTTGTCCATGGCCAGCCAAAACTGTGAGCCTTTCCTTCGTAAGTGGTTGATCGACATGAAGTTTCCAGCAACGAAATGTGTTACAACTACTCCAACTTCCTTTTTCTACTAGTATGCTCCTCTAACCAGTCTTGCCATGAGTCGTATCAACTGGTGCACGTCGCCTGAACTACACGTCCGCACATTTCACATACAGCTATTCCGTCCTACTTCCATGTTTGCTATACTTCGCCTTTGCTGGCTGAGGCAAAAAATCTGCCGCACTCTGGCTGGTTCATTCCTGCGCACCCGAAGGTGGCAGGAGTGTGAACCAATGCCCCTACGCCTAAAATGCCCCTACGCCTAAAAAGCTTTAAGCTTGCGATGCTTAGTGCCGCAAGCAGTAATCAGGATCAGCGTGTCTGCCCTTGACTGTACAGTTGCTCGGCGGCCACCACAGAAGTGCGAATGGAGCTATCGCGGACACAGGGAGACATCTGCGGCTCACCAAAAGGACGATGAATGAAGGGCACCTCCAGCTTGCTAGAAGCACCCAGCTCTTTGCGTTACCTGGACATGTGACAGTACTGGTGTCATTGTGCTCGACAGCTCTAGCTGGCTTGCGGAATATCTTCACAACTTTCGCTTTGCTTGGCAGGTAGAAAGATTCTTTTTCATCATTCCGGGATTTTGCACGAACAACAGCACGCACAGTGGGGCGCTTTTCTTGAACGGTACCTCCTGGGCTGAGTGTTGCAGTACTCCACACCCCGAATCACTCGTGCCATTGCTGCATACGGAGATCCCCAGAGCTTAGAGCGCCCATTGAAACATGAAAACCCGATCCTCCAGAGTCCCCTTACCTTGTGGCTGCAGGGAGCTGCGCCTGTGGCTGCTCGGGCTTCCACTTCATCGCGTTTGCTCAGCCAGCCTCAGCCAGCTTTTTCTGCTCGCAGGCATCGTTCCTCGGCCTGGATCCAGGGGGTTCAGGAGTCTTCAAGAAGTGACAATCTGCTTGCATAGCTCTCGTATGCTCATGTACTGTAGGATCCAATACTCATGCCCAGTGTGTTTCAGAAGCATTCAAAATCCAGACGCGCGCCATCTTTGAGCCAGGTGTCGGCTACCATCTAAGACTTCTAGCCTTAAGCGCTTGGATGCCACCTCCGGCTATGCCAGCTGACACCAAGTAAGCAGTGCCCTCGAGAATTGCGCAGTGGGAGTCCCGCTGGGCATCTGAGCTCCGAGGTGTTGTCTTGCAGTCTTTGCCTGGCGGGTCTGCAAGAGCGCGTGTTGTATGTGCCCGGCTTCCGCTACACAGGAGCTTGGGGGTGTTCAGGGTTCGAGCTCAGTCGAGAGTCTTTTCGTAGCACCAAGGCCCTTGCCCATGTTAGTCATGAATGAGTGGGCGATGATGTCATGTGGAGAATGGACATGACTCGCACCATCCACGTTACACCCCAAGCAAAACGAGAGGGAATCAATGATGCGATGAAACCAGTACTGGCCCTTGCTTGTCAGGCTCGCGAGCCTGGCAGGCCTTGCTATTTAAACACCTTTCTAACTTAAGGACATAAGGCCTTGTCCATGAACGTTCCACAAACGGGAGGGGCCCTAAAAGAAGGTGTCGGCTATCTTCCTTTCCATGCCCCTCTTGCCCTGAGCACAGCCTTGAAGCAACCCAGAAAGAAGAGAGAGCGGCCTCTTGCTCTACACAGATGTTGTTGTGCTAAGTACACTGGGAGCAGTGAAGGTCTTCAAAACGAGTCCTACCAGACCAAAGTTTTGACGAATGCTGATGTGATTCGCACAATGTACCTCCCATAGACCTGGGATTGTTTTTGTAAGCTGGTTATCATCAGAAAATGAGCGCAAGCACACAAAACGATGGCTTAATACAATATCTCGTCGCCAAGAGGATGGTTGGCCCTCATAACGTCCTTGTCTTACACCGGCTTGTCCCTCGTGGAGCGGCGATGCGAAGCCGACCGGCAACTCGGATGCAGCGGCTGTAGGGCAGTCTTATCGGAGTTCACCACGGATGGCAAAGGGATGCAAAGGGTGCGTTGCAAGCATGGTGCATCTTTAGGTTTTACACCGGGCTGTTAGCACGAAACATACCGTCGCATATATTTCTATTCGGAGGCTAGGTATGCGAGGCGGAAAACGTAGCGACTATGGAATAAGCTACATCTCCGCTTGATGGAGGCATTTGTGCAGTGTCGGGGGTGTGTTTGTCGGGCGACACGTGGTGTATGGAGAGCACTTGAAGGATTTGATCGTCCGGGTTTGAGGATGTTTCGGGGCTTGTAATTTTTCAGCAGAATTGCACACCAATAGCCCTTGAAAATGAACCCTGAACCTCCGAGCCGTAAGCCAAAATCCAAATCCTGGCCCAATGTGCTTTTGATTCCTTCCTCTACAAACCCTACAGCCCTCTAGACTCTCTAAACCCTATACCGCAAACCCTAAATAGTAGTTTCCATGTCATTTTCCACTATCCCTGATATAACCTGAATACAATCCTCTTATATTATGGCAGTTTCCATTTTCTTTTCCATTATCCTTATAAAACCTCTATTTAAACCAACATATACACCTGTAGGGTTTTTTCTCGGGTCAGGAATGGGCAGGCCTTGTCATGCTTTTCTGGCTTTGATTTAAGCTCAGGGGGATTAAGGATGTTGAGGGGTTTTTGAGAGTTTTGGGATGCTTGCGATTTGGAGTTGAGGGTAAGAGTTCTTATAAGAATTTCATTCATGAGACATCATAAATCCGTATGCTCACTTCTGCTCTTCTAGTATTGGTCCGCGGGCTTACGAGACATGATTGCGTGGGATTTCCCATGTCCATCTCATTACAGCATAGTTGCCTATGCAAATACGTTCCACTTGGGAACCCTAATTTGAGGCAAGCTCCCTGGCTGCACTTGCTGCCAGGAGATAGAAG
This sequence comes from Symbiodinium pilosum, assembly GCA_905231905.1. Classification (NCBI taxonomy): domain Eukaryota; class Dinophyceae; order Suessiales; family Symbiodiniaceae; genus Symbiodinium; species Symbiodinium pilosum. The sequence continues at coordinate 141,027 of CAJNIZ010014002.1, forward strand.
CTCTTCTCCGAGTCCTGATTCATATTAAAACCGCCACCCTTCCTCATCCTCTTGGGCAGGCTGGTCATGATCACTTTCATCATGTCTCGTGACATGCCTGTCCAGGACCGAATCCAGCCCTAGGGCGAAATCATTCCAATTTGGTAGTGAGAGTGTTGGGCTTGACGGACAACTGATCCAGAGGCAACGGCACGGTTCCGGCGCAGACTACCTGAAGCTGTCATTCCTGACCATGGGCGGGATGTACTGCACGAACTTCAGCAGCCTGGCCGAAAACCTTTGAGGACGTCCAACGTCATGTGTTGCCTTTCATTGCATCCTGTTGAAGAAATTCTCTACTCCAGAAGGCTCGGATTTTTTCGTGCAAAGACGCAACGGATTTCGGAGGCCACATCACGATTTCTGAGCGACGCTCGCATGAAGTTGAGCTAGCTCAGGTTTGCATTACCTCAGCTACCCGCTCAGAGTTGTGTTCAAATCGAGCAAGCTCATCCCAGTGATGTTGCTGAGCGTGTTGTACTTGCTCTTTGGATGCACTTTGTGAACGTTCCTCAGTGCCAACACTTTGGGCATGTGAGGCCATTCAACGTTAAGTCATCTACAAGTCCAAACAGATCCGAACAGGCAATTCTAAGCCATACCCCTGATTCGAAGGAAAAAGCGATACACGCTCGCCCAGTACCTCGCAGTCATTTTGCTGACTGCAGGCCTGAAGTCTGAAGAGCAGAGCAAGGATTGACGGTTAGATTGACATATAAAGGCTCAGGGATGCACTACATAACCCCGACAGGCACACAGATCCTTGTGATAACCATTCTATACGATTGCATTGTTTTCGTTTTAAAGCTATAGGTGACAAAGCTGCAAGGCTATCAGAAGGGGATCCTTGCTTAGGCCGTGCGCCGTGAGCCGTTTGCCTTTCATGAATTCGCATCGCTTGTTGCTCGAGCATCCTTGGCAAAAGCACGGCAACAACACGGCAACTAGCCTTCGGCCGCTGTGCTTCTGGAGTAGGTAAGGCTGAAAGTCTGCATGCTCCTGGCAGGTGTGATCGTTTTCACCTTGGGGGATGCGAAAGGCCCACTGCTGCTGGAGAGATGTGCAAAATGAGACTGATGCAGAGGTTTACACATGCGGTACGCAGGGTCCATGACGGGTCCGGGCTCTTGAGGCTCATGTTCCGTCATTTGCACAACTTTTGGCAGGCAAAGCTCTTTTCGACCCTGTGGGAATCTTTTTCGTCTGCATCGGCTCCTTGGCCGATGCCATGGCCGCCAGCTATGAGGAGAAGCGCTTCTTCGTTCAGACGCTTGGCTTCGGGCTCCCTACTTCTGTGAATGTGTCGAGGATTTTACTTGCGAGAGTGAGAATTTGGGGATATACTATACGGTTGTATAAGGATAATGGAGAATAAAAATGGAAACTAGTATTCTTACTGTGCAACGGATTCCCCAGCGCAGTACATAAGACTCTTGAGGATGGGCTGCTCGGCCAATGAGGTGGTCCTTTTCAGCAATCTCCTAGGCAGTGCTGCTTGGCCATGTTTATAACTCTGGGAATTCTGGTCTAAAGCCCATAGATTGTTAGATAGGTTCCCCATTCTAGTGATTGGTGGCAACGAAGGCTACTAGCTTCTGATCAACTAACTACTCATTCGTTTGCTGATGGACAAGCCCGGGATAGAGTTGGATGGTTTCAGCTTCAAACAGACGGAAAAAAGTTTCATGGCACACTTGTTGATTTCCGTGGAACTGTACTTGTGGGAAACTCGGCGTAAGGCAGTATATAGGGATCGATTTGCTACCTACCCAGGTGGACCTTTGCTACATTCACGGCAGGAAGCTTCAAGCCATGACATTTTTTCAGGGCGAATTTATGAACGTCATGCATGGACTGCAAGGGCCCTTAGCACATGTTCTCGGCTATAGCCCATTGCAGCTCCCAGCCGCAAAAGGTTTGGGCCAGCGCAGCCACGCTGATCACGGGGGAGCTCCTTTCGGCAGTGCGCCATTCTGCGGACCACTGGGAGACAGTGTCTTGGCGCTACTTGTTGGGTTAGCAAAAATTCCTCCTTGGTAGATAGTCGCCGTGGGAGCTTTAAGGGTGGCCAGACACGGTCTCCGCAACCCTGAATCTGACAAGGGGGGTCAGGCTCAGGCAAAACAGTTCTGGAGCAGATGTGAGGCTACGATGGCTGAGTGTTCAACAGAACCTTGAGTCAAGGTACCAATGATTGTATTCGTGCCTCAGCTGCATAAATCCCTCCAAGTTGCTTGGACACGCCAGGTCCTTTTGCCTTTGCGGGGGTTGTGGCAAGATGTCCCGAATTGGCACTTAACATGTGCAACTTGCACTTCTCAACTGCCGATTGCAGGAGCTTTGCGTATGCTTCTTCATCTCATCCCTACCATAATCACCATTGCTACCGGCTCAAGCGCAGGCCTCCCTTTTCGGCTATGTGGCACAAAGCGGGGTGTTGCGCCTCTTCCGCACGGCGTGCTTGCAGTTGCTGTTGTGATTCCAGCGTGTTCCACACCCTGCTGCCGCCCATCTTCAAAACGAGGCTGCTGATCAAGCACTTCGGGGCCACCGTCTCGGAGATTGTGAAAAGCTGTCGAAGCCAGGAGGCAATTGAGATGGGCTCTACAGGACATAGCTGGAGAGCTTGCATTGGATCACCAGTTTGGTCCTTGTTTTGACTTCTGAGAGAAAGCGGCCACATGAACCCAGCCCGAAAGTCTTGATGTGTCTCATCTTCAAATTTCTAGGAGTAGATTCGGATCCACTGCCAAGACCTGAGCAGGGCTTTCCTCGCTTCTTCACATCTACTCCTCTATTGAGGAAAGGTGACCACCATCTGCGTATCCTTCCTGGTTTTCGGGAAGCCTTGGAATGGCAGCCTGGCAGCATTGGTCCCTACGAACGATCCTGACATCTTTTTTCGAAGTGGTAGTTTCCTAAAACCCCAATATGGACCGCAAAATATCATAATCCTTGGTATAGGGACCCCAAAAGGTACCCTGAATCTTAGAAACCCCCTAAGTCTCAGGCTACCACATGGCTGGGCTTCTGCTCTTCGTGGCCTCCGTCTCGGCGGAGCGTTTCGGGGCCGGCGGATCCTCCAGGTGGGGGTCCTGTAATGTTCTAGAAGAGTTGCGTATAGGTGTTCACTGCAGCTGACAGGCTATGCAGATAGATGAGGTAAGAATTGTGGGAGGGAAAAGGTGGGGTGGGAAGTGCAAATGAATTCCCAGGTTTTCTCAATATCGTGGGAGGCAGGAAGTTTAGAACTATGGCTGTTTGGCCAGGCAATGCAAATTGAAAAAGCTGGATTGTGCATGCTCGAAATGATAGAGATGTTGGATTGGAGCTCGGCTGAAGAGCCCTTGTGTGCTTGACCGTGCACACCGGCATGAGCCTGCAGTATCAATTTACAGCCGGGGTGGATGAGATATGATGGGATGTCCCAGGTTCAAGTCCCAAGACCTGCGAAGACGTTTCCAGCTTTTGGCAGTTGTTTTAGTAATCAGCTTCCGGCCATTTTCAGCTGCTGAGAGTACAGAAGGAACGTAAGGTTGGAAGATTGCCAAAATGAGGTTTCAGGAGCTCAGGCACTGCCTAGCCGGTTTCTGAGAATTCCTGGTTACATGCGATCGTAGCAGGTCTGTTTGGTAGAAATCAATCCCACATGAAGACCTCGCAGGCGTTTTGCTACCATCCTGTTTGTGAGCTCCTCCTTTATTGTGCTGCGCCTCTTTACCGGCGGCTTTGGGCCTTCGGCGTTCAGCAGCGTGGTTGCAAGGAGTCATTACGTCATGTGACGTAATGGCGAACGAAATTGCTCTGGACATTCATCCACACGTGTCACAGACGGACAGGGTGCATGCCTGGCAGCCATGCTGCGGACAGCAAATTGCAGCCGGTCTAGTAGTGCCCTTGATTTCAAGCGGGCAGCCCAGGCGTGGTGATTGACGCTGGCTCAGCTGGCACCCGGCTGAACATTTTCCGCTTCGACGCCTGGACCATGAAGCTTTTGGACATGGACGGCCAAGCGCAGGCTTGGCATATTGTCGGATCATGAAAATGAGGGACTGTTTTAGGGGTTACAGTATATAGGGATAACGGAAAAGAAAGCTGGAACTTAACCACTATCTAGGGTTTAGGATATAATTACCTCCAGAAATGGAGAATCGAATGGAACAGAATATTCAAAATGAAATGGAAACTGTGATTAGATAGGGGCTTGTAGGGTTTTAGAGTGTTTTCGGACTCATGACCGAGATTACCCTGGATTGGATTGAACAATTTGATGGGCACTGTCCTCCTTGCCGACTATCCGACTGGTATGTCTCCTGTTATCCTGTGGAGCATGAGGTTGAGCTAATTGCCACACCCGAGTATCATGCTCGGACCAGTTTCTTTCAGAGCAGATCTGCCACGCAGACAGAATATAGCCCGAATATATATCCTATTATAATATAGTAGCTTCCATTTTCTTTTCCATTATCCCTATATAACCCCAGGTGTTTATAGAGGAGGAGCCTGGCATCAGTGACCTCTTCGAGAACAGCAGCCTGGGGCTTGGCCATGTCAGGGCAGCTGTGCCTTTCTGCACGGTTGTATGGGTCGTGCAGTAGGCCTTGTCACTACAAATCTGGCCACAGGCTTACATGCTGCAGGCAGGACACGCCAGCACCGTCCAATTCCTAAACAAATCTTGAGGTGCCTTGCAACAGCAGATGGAAAGGCGCCTCACAGTTTTCTCGAGCGTGTGTCAGTATTGCACAAAGCGACTTCTGAGATACAGTCGTAGTCTCCTTTTGGGCGAAGCTGTCGTTTCGCGCATTGCAAGTTAGTTTTGAGGCTGACGGGCGGCAAACTTAGCCACTCTGACAGAAGTGGATTTAGGCAGGGAGCCCAACAAGTAGGGCTTCTGCAAACGATTGATCCTGAAGAGGGGCCCCTTTCATCACCATTGAGTCTACAAGACTACCACCAGTTGAGAAGCCCTTTTGAAGGCTCCTGGAGGTGGCGGTTGCTGCAGTTCCCCATGCACAAAGAGGCGCACTACATAGTTCGGGTTGTAGCGCTTGAAGTGAAGGATAATGGAATGGAAAATAAGATGGCAACTACTATAGTATAGAGGGGTTATATATAATGGAAGAGAAAAAGGCAACTACTATTCAGGGTTTGGATTGAGCATTGCTGAAAACCTCGTTTTTCAAGCACGGACCCGAAGAACACCAACGGACTGCAAAAGGCCTCCTGCTCTGGGGGTTGGGGGTTGCCAGATTTCCCTAAGTGGTCCGTGCTGCAAGATTTTGTTGGATTCCCGTTGTGCAAGTTGAAGTTTCGTTGTCTTTTGTATTAGAGTTGTTTTGAAAAGTCATAAGCACTTGTGGGGTGCTACGTATGGCATGATTCTAACGTCTTCTTCCTAGGGCTTGATACATGGCCAGTGGGTGGGAACTCCAATAATCCAGTTTTCGCCGTGTTCTGTTAAATCTGCAGGCTTCGCCAAAGCACCCTCATGTCACCCGGTAGACGGACTGTTGCAGTCCCCTTCGTGTCCCCATGCGTCCTGATGTTTCCGTCGGGCGCTTCGACTTTGAAGACAGGCTTGGTTTGCCATGATGTCCAATCTGACTGTCATCATGCGAATTCTGGAAGTCCTTAGTACAACGCAGAGTGGTGTTCATTTGTACCCATTAGTGCGGCCTTGGAGCATACTCAGAAACACACTGCACAGAATGGCACATAATTTTTGTTCATGAATGTAAGAGCAGCAATGCCCAAATGCGAGGGGTAACATCTTCCCCCAGAGCGCAGAAGGTTTAAGCTATCACCTTCTCCAGCAGGAATTCTGCCCACCGAAGCCTCACTGTGCTGAAATCCTTGGCCCTGCTTTCCCCCACTGGAGCTCAAATCCCTATGAGACATGTTTCTCCTAGAGTCCCATGGTTTTGTGGGTCCGAGAAGGCGTGACACCTCTGGCCTTGCGGGCCACAACCTCTTTGGAGCAGCTGGACATGGACCAGGCAGCTGAGTTCGGGGTTTCAGAGTCGCCTTGGACTGTACACATGGACTGCGAACCCTATCATCGATGCCTAGGTGCACATGAGCTTTTATGATTGGTTTGCAGGTGCAATGGTCCCATGTGTCTTGATCCATGGGCTGTAGCCTGCAAAAGAACATACAGATCGATTGCTTTGAGTCGGTCAATGAGAGCGGGATGGAATCTGATGCTTCTATGCCTATATTTGAGGGGTTCTCAGACCATGGATATGCTTTGGGACTCTGGGGATGTATGGGGATGAAAAGGGGATAATGCGGGTGGCTCATGGGGATTTGCTAGATTCTATTGGAGAGTATTGTTTTTGGCCGAAGCAAGATGGCTTGCAATTCGTGAGATAAGGATGAAAGACAGAAAAATCAGAGCTCTGCAGCTCGACGAGCTGAGCCCAAAGCCCCGCGTCTTGGAATCCCCTGGCTGGACTAGGTCCAGGACCTTATGGAAGGGCTGAAGCACCTGGTGTCCCTCACTGGCTTCAAGGAGCAGACGAGTGCCGCTCATGTGTTGCAAAGTTCTGGCCCCACTGCAAGAAGCACAAACGCCCAAATTCCCGCTTGCAGCCTCGCAGGACGGTGGCGTGCAGGCAATGTCCGGCGACACCGAGGCAGCCGCCGACGCCCGGCGCAACGCGAGTTCGGGGTTTCAAGGTTGAAGGCCCAGTTTGGAGACTGGACCCGGCGTCTCAACCGTACTTTATGGAGGGCCGGAGATGCCGGATGCTGACCAGGCTTGGGCCGACAGTATGATGGGATGGTGGTCAGGTGTCTCAGGCAACGCCAGTGATGGGACTACGTAACCTATTCTGTGCTTCCTTACCGGGGCCGACGTCTGCCTAGTTGAAGATTGTCTGTGCAATCCGTAGACGAATTCTGACAAGCACGCTGAGTAATGCAGTGGAGTCCTGCTAGAGCATGGTACCCGTGCTTTAGTCATATGTTGACATACAGAATATGCGATCATTTAATGTCCAGGAATGGCTGACTGTGAACATGCTGATGAGCGTTTTCAAGCCGGGCATGCAAGGAGTTCAGCCCTCAGCCAAGGTAAACTGGAAGTTGTGTAGTGGCTGGAAGGTTTGAGGGTGTCAAAGTAAAAGGGGCTGCCTTGTTGCAGGGTGAGATTCGGAATCCTCTTGTCCAAGGCTAGAAAGGGGACCATACTTGTTTTCAGACCCATCAGGGATTTGCACCTCCGGCTTAGCATACGTGCCGATGCTGCGAGCTATCTCGACTGCTTAAGAGTTACGACGGGGGTGTCAACAATGCAGGTGTGTCTGCGAAACTTAATCTCCCACGCTGACCCCTTGACAAAGGACCTTAACAGCAGGATGTTACCGAACTGATCGTTTTTAGATTTCCTTGTTGATTCACTATGGCATTAGTTTTGCTACTGTGGGTTGAGTTGAAAGGGAGCCAATACCAAGAACATCTAGCCGTGGAATAGAAGCTGGTTGCAGAAGCTGCCACCAACCTTCGGCTGATGGCCATCCCAATATACACGGCCCGCCTTGATTTTCAGTTATAAAGGGGATCTCGTCAACTTTCGCAGACCTGACATGCTTCCTTGTACGGCAGCCCTTTCGGCTCTCCGAGCCGAGCATACAGAAAGGAGTACTTCAAGACAGCTGTCAAAATCATATGTTTGGAGATCAGAGCGTCTTCATTTTAAGAGAGATCCGAATTAATTCGCGGATTGTTTTCAGACTTGTTACATTTGTTTGGTGTTTCGGACGCCTGAATATGAGGATGCCCGAATTTGTTGGTCCAAATGTTGGGACGCGCCACGAGCTATCCAGATTTTGAGCCGACCCTCCGCACAGAGCTGAATTTCAAGTCGGTGGAGTCAAAATGTGGAAATGTTTCACATGACTCGGAATTATCATGTCAGAATGCGACGACATTCCATGCAAGAGCACGACTTCGCGCGAAAGTGTCAGGACGCTCCATGCCAGAGTTCGCTTTGGAGCGAAAACGCTTCAGGAGGCTGTATACGAGCACTGGATTTCGAGTCAGAGGATGAGGTTTGCAGCTAACTTGTGAGGATGCTCCACGTGAGTGCATGCTGTCGAATGAAGACGCTCTAACTACCCCCCCGCAATGGCGCACAAAACGCACGAGGATGAGAATGTGCAGTTTCTCGCAAACTCTTAAACAAATTGGCCATGCACTCAACGCGTTCGGTCTCAAGTTGCTAGGAGGTTGACGGGTGGCATCCCGTTCCATTTACAAACCGTTAGTGGATTGTGCTAACATTTGAAGACTCATCAAAAATCATCCGGGGTCATGGTGGAAGTCGGGCCACAGTTGGTGAAAGCTACGAAGGGTTGGGCGTCTAGCACCCGCGCCCATGTGCAAACCATTGAGGTGTGGCAACAACGGAAACGTTGGCAGAATTCGAAGGGGTTGTTTCCGGAAGTAGATGGAAGCGGAGCCACACGTTAAGAAGACACTCTATCCTTCGGAGCCCTACACAATACTGGCAGTAAGGAGAACCAGGCAATATTGGTAAAGGCGTTGGTAAAAAATAAACAATAGTGGCACAAGATTATTTAGACGAATAGAAACATTACTAATAACAAGGACAATATGATACCCACAACTATAGTGTATGGGTAGTTCTAAGCAGAAGACTTCTAGAAACAACCATAATAATGCCGTTCATACCACTGAGAATGATAACAATCGTAACGCAGTATCCATGATAGTAAACTCATCTGAAACACTCAACAAGAATTTTCTTAGAGGAACACGGGCAGCAAGGCTTGCGATCATACAAGGAAGGGACCGATCATATCAGCAAGAATACTTGCAATGATGATTGCATTCGTTGTGACTCTTCAGGACACTAGTTTCACTGCATGCGAGTGCTACAGGACTATTCGGACAAAGGCAGAAAAAGGGAAACAAGCTAGGCTTTGGGAACCTGGGGGCCACGAGACTGGAGGACCAGCCTGCGGACAGTGGTGGATACAAATATCCAGAAAAGCCAGCCACCAATATTCTGAAGCACCTCAGAAACCCGACAAGCATTACTCTTTGCATATAATATGACTGGTCCGCACAATGTAGCTTCAGACTTGCGTTCTTGCAGCTTAGCTTTTAATTATAGTCTTTCGCCATGGCACTATGTCGTTTCATCTCGAGGTGTGTTTGCTGAGCGGGGCAAGCACGTGCCTTGAAGTACAGCCCGACACCTCTCTGTATACCTTAACCTTGCAAGCGCAAACAAATTTACGTGTGGGTCCAGGACGACTGTTGCATCCTTCAGGCACCTGCCTGGATAGAGATCTTACAGTTGGCGAAGCTGGGCTGAAACCTACAGATCGTTTGACGCTCTACACATCGCCAGTCCGTGTAGCAGCTGGTTGTGTTGCTTTTGCTGCTATCCTGGGTGATGGATCTGTTACGATATGGGGTCTTGCTGACTTCGGTGGTGATAGTACCGTTGTCCGAGAGCGGTTGAAGAACGTGCGGGAGATCCAAGCCAGCGACTTTGCCTTTGCAGCCATCTTAGATGACGGGTCTGTCGTGACATGGGGTAATAATTTGTATGGCGGTGACAGCAGCGTTGTTCAAGAGCAACTAAAACAAGCGCAGCAAGTCCAATCCACTGGCAGTGCCTTTGCTGCCATCCTGGGCGATGGATCGGTCGTGACATGGGGTGATGCCTCCAAGGGTGGTGACAGTAGAATTGTCCAGGCAAAGTTGAAGAATGTACAGCAGATCCAGGCCACGCATGGCGCGTACGCCGCCATCTTGGAGGATGAATCCGTGGCGACGTGGGGTGATGCTGCCTACGGTAGCGACAGCAGCTCCGTCCAACACCGGCTAATTGGTGTCAAGCAGATTGCTGGATGGTGGGCAGCTTTCGCTGCTATCTTAAGCGACGGATGCGTCGTGACATGGGGAGATTCTGAATGCGGTGGACTGAGTCACTCCGTGCAAGGGCAGCTGAAGAACGTGCAACACGTCCAAAGCAATGCAGTAGCTTTTGTTGCCATTTTGAGCAACGGTTCTGTTGTATCATGGGGTGATGATGTTTGTGGCGGCGACAGCAGCGGTTTTGAGAAACTTCAGCCTGTGCGGCACATCCAGGCCGCCAGGGTTGGGTTTGCTGCCATCTTGGCTGACAGCTCGACTGTGACATGGGGCGAAGTTGACATGCTGGGTTTGGACGCTATACGGGGCGACCGTAAGGACGTGAAGGAGATCCAAGCTAGCGCCTTCGCATTTGCCGCCATCCTCGAAGACGAATCCGTCGTGACGTGGGGTAACGATGACTATGGCGGTGACAGCAGCGCGGTTCAAGAACAACTGAAGGGTGTGCAGCAGATTCAGGCCACTTCCGGGGCCTTCGCGGCCATTTTAGATGACGGGTCTGTTGTGACATGGGGTGGAGCTGACTATGGTGGTGACAGCAGCGCTGTCCAAGACCAGCTCAAGAGTGTGTTGCAGATCCAGGCCAACGCATATGCTTTTGCCGCAATCCTGAATGATGAGTCGATCGTGACTTGGGGTGACCCGCGCAAAGGTGGTGACAGCAGCAGTAAAATCAAGGAGCAGCAAGCAGATGCCAGGCATTGGTCTGCAAGCTGTGAATGGGTCATTTCTTGGAGCAACAGCCAAGGGAGGGCCATCGAACCCGCAGTGTCCATTTTTCCTTTCAAGCCTGAAAGCCAATGAGTCAGGTTCGGGATCCAGTGGCGGTGATGGACCTTGGGGGGGCTACGCTTCAGCTCCTCAGCCGAGTAGAGTGTGATGATCAGATGAACTTTGATACCACCTTGGTTCTTAGCATCAGTCAGTCCACAGTACCAGTACAATGTTGCTGCGGCTTGGCCCACATGTCGCAATACAGGTTTATATAGGGTTGATTTTCTCGTGGAGGCCACATACACAGCAGGGTTTAGACTGGCTTCATGAAGTTGCTCGGAAGGGGCAGTGCAGTACGGCTGACTCTGCCTGGTGACACAACTTCAGTCTTGCTTTGGTAGAGTCGAGTCATGAGCGCTGAGGATGGCGTACTACCTTGCAGACGAGGATGTCTCCAGAGCAAAGCGGTGACGGTCCCAGCAATCCTTCAGAATCCTCGTGGACAGCTTGCGACTTTGAGGCAGCTGTTGGATGTGTACGTCCAGAGGATCAACTTGCCTTTTGGAAGCCGGAATCCCAGCGGGAATCGTAAGTCGGGTGTGAGCAGATTCTACTGTCATTGACGCGGAGGAAGCAGACTGAGAGTCTGAATTTTATGGACTGACTGGCCTCCTACCCCCCTTCCTCCACACAGATCTGTCCTCAGGCGGCAATGTCCACGTCTACAGGCCAGAAGCAGAGCAGCGTTCGAATCGCTGAAGATTCGCATGCGCTGTGCAGAACATGCCAGCCCACCAATCGCGAACTTTTTTCCAAGAACGTGAACAGAACCACCCAGTCCCCTCAGGCACAGCTACATCGGCTATGGGCTGATCACAGCTTGGACCCCAGAGCGTATGCCCGTGCACCCAGCCGCTGCTCAGTGTGACAACCTCCCCTCTGAAGAATTTAGCCAAGCATCAACATTCGTCCGGATGTTGCCGCGAGCTCAAAAAAGATAAGACGAATAAAACAACAGCATACAACAGCGCCCAAAATCCCAAAGAAAACGACAGGAACAACAAACGGCATTTGTATGAAGCACAGGTATGGGGAGAGCCCCGCTCAGCTGAGGAAAATTGTTGTGCATGTGTTGCGCAACGCTGAAGAAAGAGTTTGTCAGCAAGAGGCCCTGGCCAGGCCAGAAGCATGTTAAAAGTACTTCTTCATTTGACTCCCTCATTATGATAAACGAGAGTGTGCTAGAGGGTCTTGTGAATTCGAGGCACCAGAGGCAGCGTGAAGTGCGTGAAGTCTTGCTCGGCAGCTGTCATAAGGCCAAAGTCAAGAGCTTCAAGTATGCCGAGAAGGCACGGTGGGGCTTCCAGTTGACACCAGAAATTACGCATCACAACAGTGGGTGTGAGATGTTGATTTGGGGGTGGCAGGCTACCACTTTGTGTCCAGCTGGCGCTAGCTGGAGGGGCTAGAAGGACGTAGGTGTTGGACAAGCGAAAAAGATGTTCAAGAAGCGTGTCCCCTGAGTAGCCAACGTCATGCTGTATCAGATATGAGGCGGGCTTCGAATTGGACAGACATCCCTGCTGGCTCCTCAATTCCCGAGTCTCTGAGTTCTCACCGCACACGATAGTCTCTGAATCACTGGTGCAATGCGGATGTGCGCTTCAGATGCGTGTCAGTCGCTTCGGGAACTTGAGTGCGCGGCACTGCAATCTGAAGCCCACCTCAGAATTCTGTGTGAATTGCCCACGGGAGCCTGGCAAACAAGGCAACTTATGCCATCGCCGCTGTAACAGTCCGAGAGTATCCCCCAAATTGCCCTTTTGCATTCCTACATGCTCTGGAGCCTGTGACTCCAGCATCGTGTTTCGAAGGCCTGCCCAATGCTGAAGAAGTGTCCGTGCGCGACTACCGCACGCAGCTGAAGGCCAAAGGAGCACGACACCCAGGGCTGGATATACAGGATTGGCAGGACATGCAGGGAATATCAGGGAATCTCGGACGGGGGGATCATGTACGCAGCACAGGGCGCAGGGAGCTGATCAACTAGGCAGAAGTTGCAGGGCCAACTGCGCAAACTGATGATTCCAAGTCAGCTGGGTATGTGCCATGCTAGGTTCCTGAATCACATCATCGTTTGGGATTTGTTCACGTAGGCAAGAACATCCTGTAGGATAGCCGCTGCCTACAGTCAGTTGCCTGTCGCCTGTTTGATGCTGTTTGTGAATGTTGCCAATGTCGTTGTTTGCGAGCGATTCAATGAAGGATCCTGGTCAACCCTTGCGCTGAGACCTAGGCATACCATATGTTCAGGCTCCTTTGCCAGCAGCCTCCTGAATTGTCATCGGTTGGCGCCTGTGGACCTAGGCTTTCGATAAGTTGGCGTGCATCACCTTGGTTGTCACAGCCCTAGCTCCTGGCGAAAGCTTTTCTCAGCACTGCGTTTAGTTGCGGTGCTCCGGTGCTACTCTGATCCCGCAATCCTCACTTCAAGGATCCCCCACGAAAGCCATGATAACGAGATTCTCAAGCTTGGGCATGCGGCACAGCGAGCCCAAAAGCACAGCTTGCCTCGCCTCAGGACTACCTACTGCGAAAAGATCTTCCGTGTCTGCAAGAGCCTGGCCGCAAGGACCTCGATGAAGTTCCCAAGTTGATTGCTGTAAGTGGTGAAGCCTTCCCAAGCGGGGGTTTCCAATAATTTGTGATCCTTCTTTGGGGTTCCTACAATTGGGATTGCAGTATCGGGGGGTATACAAGAAATTGCAACCTCCCTGTTCGAGCCATTGTCTAAACTATTCTAAACGCCCTTTAGTAGTCCCCTTTATAACCCCCTTTAAGGAGTTTAGACCCTAAACCCTAAAGTGTAGCTTCCATTTTCTTTTCCATTATCCCTACATAATCCCCTACATAACCCCCCTTAAACCCTAACCCTAAACCCTAACTGCATAATCCCCTCAATTCACCCCCCCTTTCAGGAGTTTAGATTGTAGCTCATGTCAGGATAGCCTTGCTTGCATGTGGGCAGGAGCAGTTCTTGGGAAGAGCAAGCCTGGGACCTGGGAGCGGTTTTGGGGGTTTGGGGTGTTGCGGTTTAGGATGTTTGGGGTAAAGGGTTTTGGGGGGTTTTGGTGGTTTTGAGTTTTTGGGGTTTAGGGTTTAGAGTTTTGGGGTTTAGGTTTTAGGGAAGAGTCCTCCTTTCGGCATGGTGAGCTACAAAAAAAATCCCCATATAATCAATGAACATGAATTCCTGATTAAGGAATATAAAAACAACAGGGGGGACCCCTTTGTCCATCCTAAATGGACGGTATGGGGATCATGGGAATACTACCCCCCACATCTCCCTACAATGGAGAATCACATGCAAAAGAACATGGAACATGAAACGGGAGCTGACCTCCTTGGGTCACTGGGTTTACCGGAATAGGGTGTACTGGGTAATGTAGGGGTAATGGTTGAAAAGAAAATGGAAGCTACTATTGAGGGGTTGGGGTTGAGGATCAGGGGTATAACTATAGGGCACATTAACCCCCCCATAATGGAGAATCAAATGGACAAGAAATGGAACATGAAATGGACACGAGGATTCTCTAGTTGGATTCTAAAATTGTAACATGAACATGCGGACGGTTATCTAAATTCTGCTCGTTTTTCGTGTACAAGTACCCTAAACATTCGGGGCTGGAATATACCGGGACCCAAAAGCGATCATAATTCAAATCGACTTGCTCTCCATACAGTTACACCAGTTTCGCCAGCTGCACAAATGTAATACTCTCAATATCCAGGTGCATAGAGATGCTGAGGTTTGACATACAACGTTATCAACATCAATGCTAGCTGCTCATAGCTTCTATTCAGACTAGCAACACATGATGCAGGTGTACATAGAGCCATAGTGTTTCAGAGTAGGGCTTGCCTTACCAAGGAAAAGACTTGGAATTTTCATAAGAAAGATGCGGAAATTTCATGACACCTTACTTTGGTTGGCTGCGTAAGTCGTAAACCTTAAATCTCTGGCCCTGCCCCTCGATCTGACTATGCAAGTCCCTCTTTAAGGCACTCCGGCCTTCGGCAATTGCAGCTTCGTCGCATCCTTACATTGAAAAACAAGTCCTGCCCGGTCCTGCCCTTGTCATGAGAGCGCAGTAGATTCTTCAGTTTGTAGTTGGGGGCAGTAATTCAATTTTTGTCTACGTGTTCAAGCTTTCATGAACAATTTTCGCATGACAGACTCCAGTGCTTTCGTACTTGCTGCAAGCAGGGGAGTAAGGCATCTCTACTGTGGATACACCAACCGCCCATTCCTTTCCATAGAGCCCCAGGCATGCTTACAGGTTGCAGTCCTACACGCATTAGAGGCCTACTGCATAGTTGGCCAACTCAGGCTGGAGTTTGGGCCGGACCGGGCACAGGCACTATCAGGGGTGCTCCAAACAGGGCAACAGCATGAAAGAACCATGAGAGTGTGTGTTTCCCAGAATACGTTTGTATCTATGGCTACCGCTCAATAATATGAAAGGTCCGGAACAAGGGCGAGCGCACATCCCGATCCAGAGCTCCGGATCA